>JAQZBX010001315.1:0-84932 GCA_029593785.1 Cabassous unicinctus
ATATATATATATATATATATATATATTCACTTACTACTTACAAAGATCCTTCTGCTTATGGTTTATTGACCAATTTAATAAATAACATACTACAGAGGTTCAGAAAATATTAATATGAAGGAATCACATGATTAGAAAATGACACAGCAAAAATTTGAAATTTGGTCTTCCTGTGAGCCAAGCTCAAATTCCTTGGGACTTACATACTACTCCTAGGTGTTAATTGGAATGTCCTTCTCACTTCTCTCATCAGACATCCAAACCTGTAATCACAACCTCCTGTTCTTCTAGTTTGTTCACACAAGTATTCTCCATGCCTATATTTTCTGTCTGCACATGGACCTCCAGCACACTGATGCTCCTTGACAAGCATCAGCCTCTATCTCTCATTATTTTCACTGCCCAGTTGAATACACAGTTATCATAATTAACATATACATATGAAGACCACCTTTATTTTCTTATTTCTGTATGATGACTTACCACATCCAATGATGAAAGCCTTAATAGTACCTGACTCCAAATATTTGCATTTTTTTTTTCCATGAAACAGCACATGGATAGGATATTAGTCTTCATCAAAACAGTGTCATAAGCACTAGGGACAATCTTGCTTGGTCTTGCCAAGTAAATCATTCTTTCTACTCCATAAACACTTACAAATTCCCCATTCCTCATGATAATCATGCATTCTCACATTGCCCCTCACTTTTAACAGAATCAATTGCCTCCTTATAAGCAGAGGGATTATGTAATCTGCCAAAAAACAGTATAACAACTTATCTTCAAATATTCCTATATTCATATAGATTGGCTTCTCCTTCTCTCCAATTTAATTATAAGCCATGTTACCCGTGGCTACATCAGATGTCTCCAATTGAACACTATCTCTCTTATTTACTTGAGAACTATTTTATTGATTATAAATTTTATCTCCTTTCCAGAAACTTCTTACTCTTGGTAAACTCCATCTCGTCAATATTTAAGATCATTTTCAACTCTTCCATCCTGGAACAAAAACCTTTTCTGAAGGAATTTTCTCCCAAGTTTTTAATCTGTTCTTCTGCTAACAATCAAACTGAAAGTGCACTTACTATATCTTAACACCCACCTATATCTTTGAATTACACAAATCAGCAATAATTTCTGCATAAGTGAATCTTGCTAATGTCTCCAATGATCTCACTATAGAAAAATTCTTATTTGGAGCAAAAGAACCATATCCCCATTTTGATAAACCCCATTTATCAAAAGGTTTTTGGAAAAGTTTTTTGAAAAAACTTTTATTTTTCCAAAATAAAAAGTTTGAAGTTGACTGTCTTCAAACGTCTCTAGTCACTTCTTCCCCTTTTCCTCTGCAATAACTATGTAAATCACAATATTGGAATGCCTCAAAATGAAATATAAGCCCTTATTTTCATATTCTATAAATACTCAAAATTTTCTCCATGCCTTTTGCTGAACATACATTTTCATATTTCCCTTCATTTTAACAGATGGAAGTACCTCCTGGTCATTGTCCATTCTTTCTCTCTCTCCTCAAGCCTTCCTATTCCCTGAGATACAACAATATTGAAATAAGGCCAATTAATAACCCATCAAAGTCCTCTAAGTGTTCAAGTGAAAAGGAATATTCTCAAGTCTCTCACTTTAAATCAAAAGCTAGAAATGATTAACCTTTGTGAGAATGACATGTTGAAATTTGAGATAGGCCAAAAGTCAGGCTTTTGTGAATGCAAAGGAAAAGTTCTTGAAGAGAATTATAACGGGTACTCTAGTAAGCACACAAATGATAAGAAAATGAAAATGTCTTTTTTTTTTTAATTCTTCACTTTTTCTTTTATTTCCCTTTAGACAGATTTGCTATTTAAAATATACATTTCAATCATTTTGTTTGTTTAATTTCCACATCATTGGGTGCATAGGTTTCCAGTGTTATCAATGGTTTCTAGCATAAATATAGTTTATTTTTTTTAGTTTAAAAGATGCTTAGAATACATAAATGTTACACAAAAATTACAGGGATTCCCATGTTCCACACCTCCCACACCTCCCATAACATTCCACACAAATATCTTTCATTAGTGTGGCACATCACCTGCAATGGATATGCAAATCCTGGGGCTTGGCCACTAAGCATGGACCATAGTTCACATTGTAGACCACACTCTCTCACACACAGTTCTGCATGGTAGATGCTCATGTAAAATGCCCTATATCTGTCATTGCAATGTCACTCAGGATAATCCCCAAGTCCTGAAAAAGCCCCTGGATTACAACTGCTTTCCCCTTCCCTGTCCCAATAGCATCCAGTGAACACTGGCTCCACCTCACTGTAGTAATTTCTTCCATTGCTTGAATCAAAATATGTCTACAACAGAATACCATTAAGTCCACTCTAGTCCATAGCTCTTTCCCCAATCCTGAGGAGTTTGGGAAGGTGATGTACACTCCAACTCCATGTGAGAGTGGGCCCATATCCCAAGGATACAATGTATTGGATTATCCTACCTGCAGCTGCAGGCTCTTTCCATTCCCTGCAATGGCCATTGTCCACCACCGTCTCCTCAACAGGTGATTTGGTTGAGTCAATTGAGCTATAGAGCAGTTGTTGCAGCTCCACCAAGATTCCATGCACAGCTGTCACATGGGTGCACCAGAGGCTCCAGTCTCTGAAAGTACACCCACAAACTCGAACATCACATATAGGTTTGAATAGAAGGGACTGATGGACCATGTGTAGGGAGGGCTTATTTGAGTCCAACTGTGTCACTCTGGAGTACAGACTCCAAAGTACAGCCCACTGATAAGGCATCAATCTCTGGAGCTATAACCCCCATATAGGACCTAGGTGTCTCCAGAGCCCTCAGGAGCTCCACTGTGTGGGGTGATATCCACTTTGGTGTTCTATGAGATCTTACTGAGTTGTGTGTAAGCATTACCTATGGGATGACCTCCGACTCTCTTTGAAACCTCTTAGCCATATGACCTCATTTTTCTTTACCTTTTCCCCCTTTTATTCAAAGTATTTTTCCAGTCATATTGCCAGTTGGCACTTGGTATTAATCCCTCTTGCCAGGGAAGCTCATCTCTGGGAGTCATGTCCCATGCCGGGGGGAAGGTAACACATTCATATGCTGAGTTTGGCTTAGAGAGAGGCCACATTTGAGCAACAGGGAGACACTCAGGTGGCAACTCTTAGGCACTCCATAATAGTAGGCTGATTTCAATTACAAGAGCAAAGACTGGTAAGGCTAGTCATCAATAACAAGAACCCATCAGTGGACCATCGTCCTTTGCCAGACACTGCCTCTGCACTCAGGGGAATGTTGCTGCTCCCTTGGAGAATGTGGCAGAGCTCTCCAGGCTGGGAATTCAGTATTCCCTCATTTATTGAGTGATTGTATACCCACTTTGACCATGCCCCACCCCTTGATCATTTGAAAATTTTAATTTATCTTTCATGTATATTCAGGTGAACTCCTTCCATGAAATCCCCATCCCAGACACCCCCCACCAATGATCCTCTACTGCCCCTGTTGTAACCCTTCTGTGATCTAAACCTTCCTTGAAGAGGAAGCCCATAATATAACCAAACACAATTAATAGGAACATGAAATAATAACGATAAGCTTAATGTAAGAAATAAAATACATGGAAACTCAGGGAAAAAAAACTAAAATTACTATAAAATTACCTTTAAGAATTAATTGGGAAATTAAGAAAATGGGAAAAAAAATTTTAAATTAAAAGTAAAAAAAATTTTTATTATTTTTTTCATTTTATCACTGCATTATCAGGTGTCCAGTCTGTACCATGGCACCTTCCCCCTCTCTCTCCACACTGTCTCCCAAATTTTCATTTAATTTTCAAAGAAGTTTTAGGTCACAGCAAATTCACACACAGAATCCTAGAGACTCTCATATACCCGAAATCCTTCCCCCTTTCTCTTCCCATAATGAAACCTTTTTTATGTGGATGGTAGCATTGTTAAAACTGTTATACAGTTAGTGAAACATAGCTACTAAACACTGTCAATGGTTTACAGTGTAGTTCACAATTTAGATGGTACAGTTTAATAATTTTTTTATCATATTTACCATGTCTTGGGTCCATTACTGTAAGGTATGAAAAACATTTCCCATGACCACTAAATACCCCCTGTTTGATCTTTTCTGTTCCTTCCTCCCCATCCCCTGGGAGCACATGACACTCCCCTGTATTGACTCATTGGATGACAAGATTCATAGTTACATGCAGCAAGAGGTCTTGACACGCTGATTATCCTCCCCTATTAGGATCCACTCTTGCTCCTTAGAGACACCCACCTGTCTGTTTCTGGGTGAATTGGTCCTCCCAAAGATGGGGGTCCATCTCCTTCCCACTCACCGTGTGCATCTCCACTCCCCAACACAACACATTATGACAGGATGAGCACTCTCACACTCCCCAGAAGCCTACTCCGGATGGACTCTCTCTTGAATGCCCCCCAACCTACACCGTAAACTAGTGACACTACTTTGTCATATTGCCATAAAAGCATTCCCACTCCTGCACTTTCAACATTATACCCACAAATCCCACATTCATTCAGACCCCTCCAATCTCTCCCCCAGTATCCTGGGTATTCTAACCAGCCCTTCCTAATCTATCCACCTGTCAACCCTGCACCATCAAACCCATTAATATCTCTACGCACCTATCCTATCCTTCAATATTCAACTGTACTTTACCACTTTACCATAGATTATGTCCATATGGTTGATGGCTCACTACCTTCTTTTCTCTTTCTCTCCCTTGATAAACTATCTTTCAGACCATGGTTCTCAGGGACTGCTCATTTTCCTTAATTCAAATCGGTGAGGGCATGTACTGTTCATCCTTCAATGCCTGGTTTGCTTCACTCAACATAAGGTCTTCAAGATTCTTCCATATTATTCTGTGTGTTAGCACTTTATTCCTTCTTACAGATGAGTAATATTCCATTGTATGTATGTACCACGTTTTGTTTATCCATTCTTCTGTTGGTGGGCATCGGGAGTGATTCCAACTTTTGGCAATTGTGAACAATGCCGCTATGAACATTGGTGTGCAAATATCTGTTCGTGTCTTTGCTTTCAATTCTTCTGTGTATATACCCAGCAGTGGAATCGCTGGATCTTACAGAAGATCTATTGTTAGTTTTCTGAGGAACCACCAAACTGTCCTCCACAGTGGCTGAACCATTACACAATTCCAGCAGCAGTGGATGAGGGTCCCTATTCCTCCACATCATTTCCAACAATTATAGTCTGATGTTTTTTCTTTAATAGCTGCCATTCTGAGGGTGTAAGATGATATCTCATTGTAGTTTTAATTTGCATTTCCCTAATATCTAGCAAAGTTGAGCATTTTTTCATGTGCTTTTTAGCCATTTGTATTTCTTCCTTGCAGAAGTGTCTTTTCAGGTCACTTGCCCATTTTTTAAATGGGTTGTTTCTCTTTTTATTTTTGAGGTGTAGGATTTCTTTACTAATGCTGGGTATTAGGCTCCTATCAGATATATAGTTGCCAAATGTTTTCTCCCTTTGTGTAGGCGGCCTTTTTATTTTCTTAATAATATCCTTTGAGGTGCAGAAGTTTTTTATTTTGAGGATATCTTATTTATCTATTTTTTCTCTTGCTGCTCATGCTTTGGGTGTAAAATTCATGAAACCATTTCTTATTACAAGTTCCTGTAGATGCTTCCTTACATTATCTTCCAAGGTCCTTATGGTTTTGTCTCTTATAATTAGATATTTGATGCATCTTGAGTTGGTTTTTGTTCCTCTCTTATTCTTTTAGAAATGGATATCCAGTTCTCCAAACACCACTTGTTAAAGAGGTCATTCTCTCCCAACTGAGTGGGCTTGGTGGCGTTGTCAAATATTAGATGACTGTATATGCAAGGATCTATATCAGAACTCTCAATTCAGTTCCATTACTCCTTGTGCCAATACCATGCAGTTTTGAACACTGTACCTTTGTAGTATGTTTTAAAGTCAGGTAATGTGATACATCCAACTTCATTTTCCTTTTTCAATATGTCTTTCACTATTTGGGGCGTCTTACCTTTCCAAATATATTTTGTATTTAGTTTTTCCAGTTCCTTAAAAAATGCAGTGTTGTTTTTTATTGGGATTGCATTAAATCTTTAGATTAGTTTGGGTAGGATAGAAATCTTGATGATGTTTAGTCTTCCTATCTATGAACAGGGAATATTATTCCATTTATTTAAGTCTTTTTTGATTTCCTTTAACAGTGTTGTGTAGTTTTCTGTATGTAAGTCGTTTACATCTTTACTTAAAATTATTCCTAGGTATATGATTCTTTTAGTTACTACTGAAAAGGTGTTTTTTTCTTGATTTCCTCCTCAGATTTCTCTTTATTGGTGTACAGAAATGCTACTGATTTTTGAGCATTGAACTTATACCCTGTGACATTCCTGAACTCCTTTATAAGTTCCACAACCTTTGTTGTTGATTTCTCAGGGTTTCTATGTATAAGATCATGTCGTCTGCAAATAATGAAATTTTTACTTTTTCTTTTCCAATTTGGATGCCTTTTATATCTTTTTCTTGCCTCAGTGTTGAGAAAGTACTTCTAAGACAATGTTAAGTAGGAGTTGTGATAGTGGGTATCCTTGTATTGTTCCCAATCTCAGAGGGAAGGCTTTTAGGATTTCACCATTGAAGATGATGTTAGCATTGCATTTTTCATATATACCCTTTATCATATTCAGAAAGTTTCTTTCTATTCCTATCTTTTGCAGTGTTTTTTTCAGGAAAGAGTTCTATTTTCCATCGAATGATTTTTCTAAATATATAGAGATGATTATGTGATTTTGTCCTTTCAATCTCTTTATGTGGTGTATGACATTGATTAATTTTCTTATATTGAACCATCCTCGCATACCTGGGATGAAATCCACTTGGTCATGTTGTGTAATCCTTTTGATATGTTGTTGAGGAATTTAGCATTTATGTTCATTATAGAAATTGGTCTGTAATTTTCCTTTCTCCTGGTATCTTTGGTTTTGGTATTAGGGTAATGTTGGCATTGTAGAATGAGTTAGGCAATATTCCCTCTACTTATATTTTTTGGAAGAGCTTAAGCAGAATTGTTGTAAGCTCTTTAAGGAATGTTTGGAAGACCTCAGCTGTGAAGTCATTTGGTCCTGGGCTCTACATAGTTGGGAAGTTTTTGATGATTGATTCTATCTTTTTATGTGTAATTGGACTGTTGACTTCATCAATTACTGCTTTCATCAATGTAGGCTGCTTGTGACTTTCTAGAAATTTGTCCATTTCCTCTAATTTATCATTCTGCTTGGCATATAGTTTTTCAAAATATCCTCTAATGATACTTTTTATTTTGGGGGGGGTTAGTAGTGATATCCCCCTGCTCATTCCTAATTTTGTGTATTTCCATCTGTTCTCTCTTTTTCTTAGTTAGTCTGGCTAAGGGTTTGTCTATTTTATTGATCTTCTTGAACCAGCCTTTGGGTTTGTTTATTTTTTCTATGCTTTCTTAGTCTTATTTCATCTAGTTCTGCTCTAATCTTCGTTATGTACTTCTTTCTAATTAATTTAGGTTTAGTTTGCTGCTGTTTTTCCAATTCCTCCAGGTGTGCAGTAATGTCTTCAATTTTGGCTCTTTCTTCTTTATTAATGTGTGTATTTATGGATATGAACTTCCCTCCAGGACAGCTTTGTCTACATGCCATAGGTTTTGTTATGTTGTGTTGTCACTTTCATTATGTTCAAGTAGTTAATGATTTCTTTTGAGATTTCCTTCCTGACCCACTTTTTTTCTAAAAAGGTGTTGTTTAACTTCCATATCTTTGTGCCTAATGTGTTTCTTTGGCCCTTAGTGATTTTCAATTTCATTCCATTGAGGTCAGAGAAATTACTTTGTATAATCTCAATCTTTCTGAATTCATTGACAGCTGTTCTGTGGCCTAGCATATGCTCTATCTTGGAGTATGATCCAAGTGTATTCAAAAAGAATGTAAATCCTGCTGCATTTGAGTGTAGTGTTCTGTGTATATCTATTATGTCCAAGTCCTCTAATATATTGTTGAGAGTCTTTGTTTCTTTATTGATTCTCTGTCTAGGTGTTATGTCTAATTATAATATTAGTGTATTAAAGTCGCCCACCATAACTGTAGAGACATTTATTTCTCCACTTTTTTTTTCCAGAGTTTCCCTCATGTATTTTGAGGCACCCTGATTAGGGGCATAAATGTTTTTGAATGTTCTCTCTTCTTGAGAGATTACCCCTTTACTAATATGCAGTGTCCATCTTTGTCTCTTACAATAGTTTTGCATTTAAAGTCATTTTGTCTGGTATTAGAATAGCTACTCCTGCCCTTTTTGGCTATTGTTAGCTTATAAAATTGTTTTTCAGGCATTCACTTTCAGACTCCTTGAATCCCTGGGTTGAAGGTGGGTTTCTTGTAGATAGTATATAGATGGATCATATTTCCTTATCCATTGTGCCATTCTGTGGCTCTGGAGTGGTGAATTTAATCCATTAACATTCAGTGTTATTACTTGCAACAAATTTCTTACTTCAGCCATATTTTCTTTGGGTTAATGTATGTCATATGTTGTTTTGTTTCTGTTTTTGACATTTTAATTGTTTTGAAACCCTCCTCCAACTCTCTCTCCCTTGTTTTTTCCTTTCAACTTGTAGAACTTCCTTTAGTATTTCTAGAAAGGCATGTTTCTTTTTGGCATATGCTCTTAATTTCTGTTTATATGTAAATATTTTGAACTCCACAACATCTTTGAATGCCAGTTTTGCAAGATAGAGAATTTATAGCTGGAAGTTTTTTCTTTTAGTACTTTGACTATGTCATACCACTGTCTCCTTGCTTCCATGATTTCAGATGAGAAATCAGCACATAATCTTATTTTGCTTCCCTTGTATGTGATGGTTCTCTTTTCTCTTGCTGCCTTGTGTATTTTCTCTTTGTCTTGAGCATTGGACATTTTGACAAGTATATGTCTTGGAATTGGCCTGTTGGGATTTATACTCTTTGGGGTTTGCTCTGTTTCCTGGATCTGCACATCCATCTGTCTCAATAGGGTTGGGAAGTTTTCAGCTATTATTTCCTTCAACACTCCTTCTGTTCCCTTTCCCTTCTCTTCTTCCTCTGGGATGTCCCTCATGTGTATGTTTGTGCATTTTGTGTTGTCGGTTAAATCCCTGAGACCCTGATGAATTTTCTTCTATCTTTTTATCTATCTGTTCTACTATCTGTTTGATTTCAGATATATTGTCTTCCACATCACAAATTCTTTCTTCTGCCTGTTCAAATCTGTTGTAATGTGAATTCAGCATCTTTTTTATTTTTTGCATTGTGACATTGATCACCATGATATCTGTTATCTTTTTATGTATGTTTACAATTTCTTCAGTATGTTCTCCTAGTGTCTTCTTAATATTCTTTATCTCTTCCTTCACTTCATAAAGGTGGTCCATGATATTTGATTTGAAAGCTTTGATTAGTTGTTTGATATTCTGCATCTCTTCCTGGTTTTTAGTTTGTTCATTGAACTGGTCCATGTCTTCCTGTTTCTCTGTGTGGTTTGTACTTTTTTTGTTGCTCTCTAGTCCTCATTTTATCTTGATGGGTTTATTCAGTTAATTATCTTCTCTCTCTTTTCTATAGTTTTATTTAGCTGGTGGTTCTGTGTGTGTGTTAAGTTTTCTCTTTGACAGTTTTTCTTCTTATTTTATTTCCCTGGTTCATTTTATGTTCCCTTGAAGGCAAAAGATTAGGGCCAGAGGAATCAAAAGATGTGAGAAAGGAAGAAGGATATTAGTAATATTGATAAAAGTTAGAAAGGGCATCATATAAGACTTAGTGAAAAGAATATTTAACTCATGTATTCAGTGTAGAGTAATATGAAAAAAAGTGGAGTACCTACAATAGACTGGGATACCAAACAGATGAATATATATTTAAAATTTAGAAGGCTAGAAAGATGAGGAGGGAGAGAAAGAGTTAAGAAAGGGCAGAAAGTAAAAAGTTAATATTAATTTACAAAGTAGAAAGCAGAATAGACAAAATAGAAATTGACACTCTTAATTTGTGGGCTAAAGAAAAAATGTGATATGTAAGAACAACAACAGAAAGCAGAAAACAGAAAGATGAAGGAAGGAAAAGAGATAGCTTGAAAGACAAAATCAATGTAGACAGAGAATGGGAAATCACTAATAAGAAGCACAGCAAAGAAGAGACAAGCTGGCAGCACCTAATTAAAAAAAAATAAGGAAAAAGAAAAAAGAAGGGGGCTAGGAAATAGGAAAGAAAAGCAAGATTCAACAAATAAACAATGAAAAACCAAACAACCACACAAGCAAGCATTCAAACAAAGCTAAGGAAGAACAGGGTTCATTCTTGGGCCCTTGTGGAACTTCTCAACCTGCTTGTATTCATCAATCAATTGCCCTGCAAGGTTCTATCTGCAGGTTTTGAGGCAGATTTTAGCTATTCAACAAAATTTAAAAGAAAAATTCATTTTTTATTTTTTAAAGTGATTGTCTTTTTTTTTTTTTTAGCAAAATAAGTGACCCAAAACAAGTCCTCTTCTAGACCACCCCCTTCACTGAGGGGACCTTAACTCGGCTCATGGAAACTAGTCAAGTACTTCCCACTTCCTGACCTCCCAAGGGGAGCTGAAGCTCTGATTCCTGTCAGTGCAGAATGATAAAAATTGCTGACTTCACTTCCTCTGTAGCCAAGCGTCAATGTTCCCGGGCTGCTGCATTAATCAGGTTTCCTCAGTAGATTCACCTCTCCCTTCAGCCTGGTGCTGCTTCAAATTTGGCTTATTTGATCCCCAAAGCTGTGAAGGGGTCCGGGCAGACAAATCCACAAAAAGGAAACCCCTCTCCACCTTCTGTCACAACCCTCCCACACTCAGAGAATGCTCCCTCTAACTGGTTTGCTGGTGGGAGTTGCAGTTCAAATCAGCCTTTTTCACCTGATGATGGGGCTCAGCCACTTGTGTTAACCACCACAAGAAGCATTAAACTCATGAATCTCTCCCTAGCAATATCAAGCTCCCTCCAGAGCGATGTTTTCAAAGTTCTCGCCCTGTGCACCAACAGCACAGACCCCTGGGCAGGACCCTGCCCCCAATCAGCTGTCCCCAAAGAGTGAGTCAGTGAGGGCCCTCCTAAACTGATGCCAACTTGCCACCCACAGCTCTTATTTCTGATATGGAGAAAGTTTTAATGATCTGTATAGAAGCTCAAGCCAGCCACAATATTCCCTTAAGCCAAAGTCTTATCCAAAGCAAGGCCCTAACTCTCCTCAAGTGTATGAAGGCATGGAAAGGTAAGGAAGCTGGAGAAACATTTGAAATTGTCAGAGGTTGGTTCATGAGGTTTAAGGAAATAATCCATATCCATAACAGAAAAGTGCAAGGTGAAGCAAAAAGTGCAGATATAGATACGGCCACAAGTTACCCACAAGTCCTAGCTAAGATTTTTTATGAAAGTGGATATTCTTAATAACAGATTTTCAGTGTAGTGAAAGAGTCTTCTATTGGAAGAATTGCCATCTAGGGCTTTCATAGCTAGAGAGGCAATGCCAATGCCTAGCTTCAACCCTCAAAATACAGTCTAATGCAAATGGTGATTTTAAGTTGAAGCAAACTCTCATTCACCATTCTGAAAGCCCTAAGGTGCATAAGGAATTATGCTAATGCTACTCTATTTCTGCTCTAATGACAGTTGTGACAGCACATCTTTTTATCACATGGTTTACTGAATACAAGCATACCTCAGATTTATTGTTGTTTCAGTTGAAGACTACTTCAATAAAGCAAATATTCCAGTAAATTAAGTCACATGAATTTTTTTTTTGGTTTCCCAGTTCTTATAAAAGCTATGTTTACAGTATACTGTATTCTATTAAGTGTGCAATATCATTATGCCCCAAAACAACACTGCACACACCTTAATTAAATTTTAACATGGTGACACATATGAACACATGCTGTTGGAAAAAATAATGAAAATAGACTTGCTTGACACAGGATTTACACAAAACTTCAATTTATAGAAAATGCAATATCTTTGAAGCTCAATTAAATGAAGAATTCCTTTATTTTAAGCCCAGTGCTGATTCCCTTGCTCATAAAATATTTCTTTCAAAATATTTTTTTCTCATTTACTATGTACCTGGTAATCCAAGAGCTCTGGAGAGCAAAGATGACATAAGTTATCTTTTCATGCTTTCTTACACAACAGTCACCTGTAACCCAAGGATCAAAGGGGTAATAATGACTTTCAAATCTTATTATTTAAGAAATAATTTCATCAATCTACAGGTGCCATATAAAAATTCCTCTGATGAATCTTGGCAAAATTCATACAATATCTTCTGGAATGGATTCACCATTCAAGATTCCATTAAGAATATTCATTGGAGGAAGTTAACATAGCAGCATTAACAGATGTTTGGTAAAGATGATACCAATCTTCATGGGTGTCTTTGAGGGGTTCAAGATGTTGGTGGAGGGAGTAACTGCAGATATGGTGGAAATAGCAAGAGAACTAAGGTTAGAAATGGTGCCTAATGAATGGATGGATTGCTACAATCTCATGATCATATTTGAAAGGATGAGGAGTTGCTTATTATGGATTAATGAAGAAAGTTGTTTCTTGTGATGGGATCTACTCCTGTTGACGATGCTGTGAAAATTGTTAAAATGACAATAAAATATTTAGAATCAATTTAGTTGATAAAGCAGTTGCAGTGTATGAAAGGAGTGACACAAATTTTGAAAGAGATTCTACTGTGAATAAAATATTATCAAACAGCATCATATTCTACTGAGAAATTTTTCATGAAAGGAAGAGTCAATCAAAATGGCAAATTTACTCTTGTGTTATTTCAGAAATTGGCACTGCCACCCCAAACTGCAGGACCCTTACCAGTCAATAGCCTTTAAGGTTCAGGCAAGACCTTCCACCAGCAAAGAGTATACACCTTACTGAAGCATCAAATGATGGTTAGCATTTTATATCAATAAATTATTTTAATTGATTTATGTACATTTTTAAAAGAAATAATGTTATTGCACACTCAAGGAGTGGGAAGGGGCTGGGTATATGGGAATATTTTTTTATGTAACATTTATGTAATCTGAAGCTTCCTTAAAAAAAGAAAAAATACAAGGAAATATCATCTCACAGCATGCAAAATAGTGGTTGTTATTTAAAGAACAGAAAAAATTAAATGCTGGAGAGGATGTAGAAGAATAGGAATTCTCCTTCACTGTTGTTGATACTGTAAAATGGAACATCCACTGTAGAAGATTATCTGGCAATTTTTCTGGAAAGTAAATTTAAAACTTCATATGATCCAGCATTCCCCTTACTAGTAATCTGTTCCAAAGAACGGAAAGCAAGGGCATGAACAGATATTTGCACACCAATGTTCATAGCGAAATTATTCACAATTGCTAAAAGAGGGAAAGAACTTATGTGTCCATCAACTGATTAGTGGATAAACAAGATGTAATATATGCATATGATTAAATATTACTCATGTGTAAAAATAATCAATTGGGGAAGCACATGAGAATATGGAAGAACATTGAGGATATTATGTTGAGTGAAATAAGCCAGACACAAAAGGACAAACATTGTCTGGTCTCACTGATATGAACTAAATACAATAAGGAGACCCATGGAAGTGGACCACAATGTGTAGGTTAGTGGGAAATGGATGTGTGATAAGGTGGAGAAGATGCTGGATATATTATAATATTTAGTAAGGAATGAAAATGGGACTCATTTGCTTCCAGATTCTACATTTGTGGCTGGAGATAACAGAGGGGAGCAGATGTCCAAATTTCACTTGATATAACAAGGCAATGATTCTCTGGGTTCAGTGCCTGCCCCAAATCCTCAGTCCCATAATGAACTTCAGAAAAGTGGAGATAATCCTTTTATTAACACATGAGGAAATGCAGCTCTGAGAGAAACAGCAATTTGATCTGTTTCCTCTCATGACTGTACATAGCCTAAACCCGGATTCAAGGTAAAATAGGAGAACCAGTCCCCTTTCTCCACTTCAAGGGAATGTAGGCACTAATTTCTGCTGGCAAAATAATATGGGAAACTTGAGAACATGGGGTAAGATATTCCATCCATTCTTGTTTACACTAAACCATATTCAGGGGTAGGAGAATATCAGTGGCACAAATCACTGATTTTAGAGATGCTCCTACTGAGACTTCTGTGGCCATAGAAATATTTCCCACTCTAGCACTTAGACTCTCCATAACTAATGGAAAGTATTTGTCTCCAATGTTATGAAATTCCCACCAATGTGATGTAAAGATGCATACAAGAACTATCACAGAACATTTTTCATAATGGGTTCAAAGTTAAAATCTAAATTCTCATGTAAAGACAAATGAATAGTTAATCTGTGGTATGTCTTAAAAATGAATACCAGTCAGAAATAGGAGTGAACTCCTAAAATAAACAAAATCCTTATATTGAGTGAATTAGCATTACTCAAAAGTGTGCATATGGTATGATTCTGTAAATATGAAGTTCCAGAACAGACATAATTCATTCATTGTTGTGAACTATTAGAAAGTGTCATTTTTTGTGTGTGTCTAGAAGTGGACATTTACTAGGAAGTGACATGAGGGAACTTTTTAGAGTGAAGATTAATGGGTTAATATGTGATAACTTGATAGGTGATTGGCTTCCATAGATGTATGCATCTGTTAAAACTCAGTTAAAATGTGTGAATTCTCTTGTATGTAAATTTTAACTAAAATGAACAAAGTGTAAAAGTCTTACACATAATTGGAATGCATTTTGAAATACTATGGAAAATATTACTGATGTCTCTAACTTTCTTTTTTTTCATAAACAAGTATCAGTTTATTTTATAATCATATATATTTATTTCTCCATGTGGAAAATGGAGGCTGTTCATACCATATTCAAACTAACTTAAATGCACGTACATTACATGTTTTGCAATAATAATAATTTTCAGTTTCTGGGATTTTCCCCCTAAAATACAAATCTGACAGAATACTAATATTTTCTGAGATTGTGTCAATAAAAGGGTTATTGCCAATGACAATAAATAACAATAACTATAAAATTAATAAAAATAAAAATCCTAGAAAGACTTTTAATATACTTTTGTTCCCTACAGTCATGATTTTGAGAGTTAAAATGTTTCATAAATAATTTTTTATTTTTAAAAATCTTAAGATTACTTACATATTCCATAAAAAATATAGGGCTTTCCCATGTACCCCACTCTCTCCCTCCACCACTTTTCTCTATTAACAGCCTCTTTCATTAGTGTGGTACATTTGCTACAATTGATGAATACATACTGAAGTATTGGTACTAACCATTGTCTACAGTTTACATTGTGGTTTACACTGCACCACAAAATTTTATAGGTTTTGACAAAATGAATAATGGCCTATAACTGTCATCACAATGTCATTCAGGACAATTCCAATGTCCCCCAAATGCCCCATGTTATATCTATTCTTCCCTCTCCATCCTCTCAGAATCTCTGGTGGCCACTCTCTTTATATCAGTGATTATAAATTCTTCCATGTCTAGATTAATAATGTCTATTTAGTCCATAATTGCATCCCCACTTGTTTGTTCATTACTCAATCTTGAGGATTTGTAGATGTTGATTCCTTCTCTGTTTCTGATTGAGAGGGGACGTAGATCCCATGGGTCAGATGGATGGAACTGTCTTGCTCACAGTTGTGGTTAATCTTTTTTTTTGTGATAGTCATTGTCCACCATCATCCTTTTGTTAGTTGTCCTGGGTGAGTCCAATTCAGTGAAGAGTAAGTGTTGCATCTCCGTTAAGATTTAGGGTTTAACTGGCATATCAACAGACCAAAGATTTAAGCCTTTGGGACATATATTTATTGGGTATAGTGCTGAATATAGACTAAAATAAAAGGTGCAGATGAATCATGCATAGGGAATTTATGAGTATAACTCTGTTATATTGGGGAGCACATTTACCAAAATAAGGTCCACTGACAAGGAGCTGAATTCTTGTGATTCTCTGCCCTGCCTATCATGTCTAGATATCTCTAAAGCCCTCAGGAGAACCATTGATTGGAACACTGTTTACTTTGGCCTTCAATGAAATCCTGCTGAAACTGCATACGAATAATTTGTGGAATGACCTCCTGACTCACTTTGAAATTGCTTAGACATAAAAACTCATTTGTATTTAATATTTCCCCCTTTTGGTCAAGGTGTTTTTTCAATGCATTGCTAGTTGGCACTGGGTAATGATCCCTCAGAGCCAGGGAGGCTCATCCCCAGGAGACATGTCCCGTGCCAGGGGGAAGGTATTGAATTTATATGTTGTGTTTGGGTTAGAGAGGCTTCATTTGAGCAACAGGGAGGCTTTCAGTAGGTATCTCTTAGGCAATATATAATACTAGAGGTAGGAAAGGCTTAACTCTCTCATAAAAACAATGGAGAAAGGACAAAAAGTTATTTGAGGGAGCTGCTTTAAGGATCTGCAGACCAGGAGAGTGGTGCACATCATCCAGCCAAGAAAGGGACAGAGACAAACAGACCAAATGAAAACATCAAGTTACTAGCCCTATGCCTGGGAATGACACATATATCTCACCCTCATGATGTATAGTTTCTAGCTTTCTTTTAAATGGCTAAAAAAGAAATTCATGTGTTTCAGTATGTGATTAAATTTAAACATGACTTTAATTTTCCACCCCTTTCCCATCAAGTCTCAGCTTTATGTCCCAAAGGTAAAGAAAGTTGATGTAACTTAAACACAGGTGAGGCTGTGACCAGAGCAACCTCTTCCGCAGGATCAGTGTTGAGAGGTCAGGGAAGTAGATGCCAGCAGAAGGAATAAGACTTTTGACCAATATTTTGACATCAAGTAACATTTTTTTAAAACTTTTTAAAATTGAACTTTAACATTCATATATGAACATCCACAAACATAAGTGTATAATATAAGTTGTGAACTTACAAAACAAGCATGCATATCATCATGCAGAGCTTCCATACATTACCCCATCACCACCAACTTGCAATGTATAAAACAATTGTTGCAAACTATGAAAAAACATCATTAAAACATTACTAACAATAGCCAATATCTTCCATTTGGCATATTGTTCCAACACACCCTGTATTAGTACTATATACTTCTTATAGTTCATGAGAGAATGTTCTTATATTTGTTCTGTCAATCACAGTTATACAGTCCCATGCCTTGTACAATCCACTCAAAGTGTACACTCAGTGGCTCTCATATTCATCACAGTATTTTGCTGTCAATTCCTCAGTCAATTTTAGAATGTTTTTTGGTCAAGGAGTTGAAGGAAAATACAGAGAAAGAAAACAAATATATCAGGAAAACAGTTAATGAGCAGTATGAGAATTTTAGTAAATATTGTGAATGACATTTTTCACATTGTCCTTATGCTGATTAGAAGTAAGTGGCTAAATCCAGGTTATATCCAAGAGGAGGGCATTACATAAAGATATGTAATCCAAGGTGATGCCTCTTTCAAGAAACTACAGGTTTTATTCCTTACTTGTGGTAACCCTTCCATTTTTTTTGAGGTGAGAGTGCAAATGCAGTACCCCACTATCACAAATTATGCAGTCAAGTCTCCCACATATGGGGAAATCACAGAGGTCAGCACATCTGTAGTACAATGTATAATTTTTGCCCTGGGAAAACCACCTTCATGATCATGGTACATTTCCCTGCCAGGTAAATATAAACCCTTCCATTTTAAGTTCATGCATTTTGTACAGGTGAAACCAGCTCTGGAGTTTTATAGTTTTTCAATATACACCTGATAAAGTCCCCAAGAAGTAGGTGCTAGAATGTACCCATTGTTCAGGTGGGGTGACTGTGGAAACTCAAGGGGCACCATTTCTTGACCAGGCTCACAGAAAAGGTAGAAGTAGAGCTGGGTCTTAATCCACTTCTTTCTCAATCACGGGGTCCTAAATGTCCCAGGCCTTCCTGTGACACTGTGGGGAAGAATGTGTTTGTGTAAATATAGACTCAAGTAGATAACATGGGAAAGGAGGGTGAAGATTCAGCAGCCCAAGGGGACTTATGACATGTTTTGTCAAAGAAAGGGTACAGGTAAATGAACCCTATGAAGTGACATCATTCTCTTGGATATATAGAGCAACAGAACTTGGAACCTTGGTAACCAGGAACCCATATTCTACAGATAAACCTGATGAGCTTACTATGAACATTTAGGCATAAATCCTGGTGTATTGAGCAGCAGACTCATAAATCTTGGAAAATTGTCTCCTGGTTCCTGGCTTTGGGATAACGATTGTTGGGTGTTTATTGGTTTTTCATATTTATTATTTTACTCTTTTCTATAAAGAAGTGCTCTGATTACCACTGTACTGAACTTGTGGCCATGAGGATATTTATTTTCCCATTTGTAAAGGAGTTTTGAGAATCCATTTATGAGATCAATGTCCATGGATTAGCTAGAACAGGGATACCAGCAGGTTGGCCGTGTTATTCCTGGCCCTCTCAGTATCCTGCAAGTGGCATGTACCATTGATTTCCTGGGCTTTTAGAGACAAGTTACAGAATTTAGTGGCATGGAGGCCTTGAGGGGATTTCTGTGTAAAAGGCAAAAACTATCAACTGGCAAGGAGTAATATATATTTTTTGTTAATAACAAACACTAGACCTAAATATTACATTAAATTCCCATTTTTGTTATACCTTTGTAGTTGTGTTTTTTTCTTTCATTTCTTGCCTCAATTTAAATGACATACAGTCTGTCTCAGTAGTCATTGAAGTAAGAAATCTTACAGGGTCAATAGTATATTTTATGTGGATGACATTTGAAGAGTCAAAGTACCTTATCTGGCTTACTGAAATAAATGTGTAAGTCATCTTTTTACAGAGTAGACATACATTTCAGGATCATTAAACTGAGAAAAGAGCTGAGATACCCCATCAGCTCTCCTGTGACTTATGGTGGAAGGTATTTTCACAGAATATTGCAGCAACCTCTAAAATGTGGGTGTTTTGATTACATTTAAAAGGACCCTTTCCTGACCTAGCACAGTTGCTTCCTTTCCCCAAATTTAATCAAAGAGGAAATAATTTCTACTTTTCATGTTGAGGTTTCTTTTGACTACCAATTAGGGACTTGTAGTTTTCCAGGTGGAACTATTGAATTGCATTAGCACTAAGGTAGGGAAAATTATAAGAAGTTCAAAACTGGTCAAGTTTGAATCTGAAGTTGCATGATTCTGAAGTCAACTGACTTGGATGATCACTTTACATATTCAGTCAGGATTCAACCAATGTATCCTTAGAGATTATCTGACAACTTAGCCAATCTTAAGTGCTTAGATCATCATAACTTGAGTACACCTATAAAGGTGAGAGCCAGATCAATTGTGAAGTGATTCGGAGTTGCCAATTGTCAGTGCTTCTTAGTTATTCCCCTCTTTCTTCATGGCCCAAGTGTCACCCAGACACTCAGCAGTGCTCAACTCTGCCTGGTTGGCTTTTGTAGGACAGTCAACAGGTTGAGCATAAACCCTGGCTCAAAAAACCCAGGACCTTTGTGACATGGCACAGTTGTCCTGGGATGTATTTTGTTAATTGAAGCACAGGTATGGCTGTGCTTTTCCTTTAAAGACAAATGCCAGATTGCAAGTCTAGTCCACGGCCTGGAAGTATGCACTGGTGTCCAAGAAATTTCATCCACATGACCAGGAGGCTCCTGAGAAGAGAGAAAGTGTGTGGAAAGATTTAAATGTCTAGTTGATGTACTATAAGAAAATTATTATTATTACGAATTGTGAATCCCTAAGCTTTCTAATCAACAGTCTCTGCTGTTTCAGCATAGAATTGTCAATGACTAACTTGTTCTTTGACCTTTGGAATGTTGTAATGCTGTTATGCAGACAACACCACTACCTATTAAATAAAAACAAATGTTTAGAAAGAGCAAGTCAACAGATGTAGTAGTTGCACATCTGCCCTGTAAAGTTAACATCAAGTTAAAACTGATGTGTATTGAAACCTTTATGTTTCTGTTTAGTGTACCATGAACAGAATAGAACAAATAACCCTCAAGACATGTGTCTCTCCTGTGGAAGGATGACCGCTCTCCCACTGGATGGATTTGGTTACTTTCATTAAGGTCATTCTTCATGAGTTGCAAGACTTATTTGAGTTTTGAGGTTCAGAACCACTTAAAAGCTGATAGTCCCCAAGCTTAGACTTGAGCTCTCACCCAGGAGAGTAAGCTCTGCCTGGGACCATTTTTCCAATTGGGACTCTGGCTGGCTGTCAAAGGGACTTCCCTGCCTCATGAGAGACCAGATGTGCTTTTCCCTGATTTGGTGAGTTGTTGTATATATTTTCATTCTTTCCTATTTCTTGAATTGATCATTTTTTAAATGATTGCTCAATTGTTATAATCGTTTGATATGACCACAAACTCATTTGATTAAATAAAGTTGCCTTTGCATAGTATTTAGAGTTTATGTCTCTTCCTTAACAAAACACTTGTGCATGATATTATGGTAGAGGATGGATATATTATTGCATCTTAGGGTTACCATTGGCTGAAAGTGCAGTGAGTCATCCAGCAGAGACCCACATTTATGGAGAGACTTCATCTAACATATTCTTTGACAGAATTCTCCCTTTTCGCTTGAGACTACTTGATCAAATAAGAAATCACAGATGTCCAATGCAGTCATGTGCTTGCCCGTATCTCCACCTGTTCCTGGAGAGTTGAAGGTCTTCCTCCTGTTCAGGCTCTGCCGGGTGGTACACCAGGATCCCAGCTGAACCTGATTCTTGATGAGAATGGGGTATATTTGTCCATGGCAAAAAGCAGGGACCTGGGAAGTGACTGTTGGTCCACAAGAAGGGAAAGACATGGAATGAAGTCCCCTAGAGTCCCAACATTTGTAGGTCTGAGGTCTCCATCTAAGGGCATTGGACAGTGTGGTCATTTAATCCTGGATTCTACAATAGATTCAGTGATTTTTTTAAAGAATTCCATTCTGATAGCATACTTTCTGACTAATTCTAGACTAATTAGTCAGTGAAGGCATGGGTGAACCTACAAGGCTTTTCAAACATCCCCTCCTAACTGTGTAAAAATCCACAGATATCTATCAACAGACATGAGTCCTGGAGGCCCTTTCTGCCTGTCCACTTTTAACTGATGGCCTCTGTGTCATCCTGTCACATATTCTTGTTTCCCATCCTGAAAGGCTCACTTGTTCCCTGAAGAGTTGTATGATCATCACTTGTATCATATCAACCTGAAAATTGACTGAAGACTCCCTAGTGGAGGGCAAGATTCTTCTCAGCTTCTGTGCCCACAGAGGATATGACCAGCACAGCATAGTTCAGGAAGGGTTTGGAACATACCAAATATGCTGAGTGAATCCTTATATGCCCTCTTCATTCATGTGTGCTGTTCTTTGGAGGACAAAAACAAGGGAAGAAACAAATCTCTTTACCTATCTAAAAAGTCATAAAACCATTTATACATTTTAATGAGACATACCTTGAATCTCTGTTAAAAATATCTTCTCAAGTACTCATGTATCTTTCTCCAGGATAAGACATATGTTGGGTCATAAATCAGATCTTGATAAATTCAAAGAGAATGAAGCTATACAAAGCAATTTTGTGATCACAATGAAATGAAGCTGGAAATAAGTAATAGAAAATGGGAAAATTTAAAAAATATGGAGATTAAAATCCACTCAAATAATGTGGGTCAAAGATAGAATTGCAAGAGAAATGAATAATTATCTCAAAATAAATGAAAACAATAACACAAAATATCAATACACATGGAATACAGTGAAGGCAGTCCTGAAATTTATAGTCCTTAACACTTATATTAAAAAAGAAGAAAGAGGGACTTCCAAGAAGATGGCATCTGAATAGGTAAGCAGGGCTCACCTCTCTCACAAAAACAACAGGAAGAGCAAAAAGCTGTCCAAGGAAACTGCTTTAGGACTCTGCAGGCCATGAGAGTGCTGCATAACCCACAAGAGTGTGACAGACAGAGAGGTGAAGAAGGCAAAATGAAAACTGTGAATGAATTACTAACCCCTATGCCTGGGAATGGCACCCATCCCCCACTCTCAAGGCAATCAGCCTGGATAAAACCTGTAGCACACTGAAGACAACAGAGAGGAGAACAGTGGTCTTCCACGCTGGGAAGAGGTAAAGTGTGTCAGTGGTGTGTCAGAGTATGGTTTACCTTCAGCTAATTTGACCAGAAGCACCTACTTTGATTCTTGACTCTGATCAGAAAAGAGTGACCTGAAATTGGATGTTGAAAGAGTCACCTCCTTGGAAATATTTGCTGATGAGCACCATCTGTCAGCTGGCCAGGAAACTGCAAGGAAAGAAAAACTGCTTATAGGTGTCTCTTGTACAAAATTCCTGAAGAAGGATCTGCACTCCAGGTGTGAGTACCTGGATCTATTTTGATAACATTTGCTGGGCAAATTTAAACACTTAGAATAAGTTGAACCAAAAATCAAAAAGAGCTATAAAACAAAATCACTAGGCAAGAGAGAGAAATTGAATATCAGAGTAAATTCGCTAACATATTCAGATGCCTAGACATCAGCAAAAATTGCAAGTCAACATAAGAAACAGGAAGATATGTCTCAACTAAAGGAACAAACCAAAAATCCTGATGAGATACAGGATTAAAGATGACTAATCAATGATAATCACACAGATATCCTAAATCAATTCAAAGAGCTGAAGCAAAATATGACTAGTGAAATAAAGGATATTAAGAAGACACTTGGTGAACATAAAGAACAATATGAAAGCCTGCAATAAAAGTCATACAGCTAAGGGATTAAAGACATAATGGATGAGATTAAAAATAAACAAGTGTTATAAGGACTACTTCATTTTTAAATTAGAATTTATTGTGTTACAATTCTACCGTTACAAACCTGGTTTGGTCTGAGATCAATAGTTTATTCAACAGGAAAACACTCCATCTGGAGACTATAAAGGAGAATCCTTTTCCTTGTCTATTCCAGCCTGTAAACTTCATTCCTTTAGCACTTTTCAACTTCTGGTAGCTTTCAGCAGTCCTTGGCTCTTGGTCCTTTCCACCATCTTCAAAGCCTAAAGTATCTACCCTTACTAGGGATATTCCCAGAATACTAGGTCATGATTGAATCTCACACATTTTATTTTCTTGTTTATTTTTGTTTTATTTCTGCTAGGACATAGATGAGTGAAGGTGGGAACCTTGTATATTTTAGCAATTAGCCCCCAGAAAATTCTGGTTCTGGGACATTTGAAAGCCTTAATAAATATGTGATATTGAAATAAATGGCCTGAAGAGGATCCAATATCTATTATACAGTTTCTGCCATTAACCTAACCCATCTCCATACAGGTATACTTTCAAGATGGGCCTACTTCTTGTTTCACTGTTTTTCCTCTAAGGCATTTAAATATTAGTAACATTTATTCTGCACAAAGAGTGAGTATTTGGAGAGAAAATAAGCCAAATGAATCAACAAATATTAGTAATAATTGAATGAATTAATGAATGATGGTATGTATACCTTATCAATTCTAAGGCATTTTGAAGGTGAGAACTACTTCACATTTGCAGTGATGTTCCACCTCCTCATGCCTTGAGATTTCTCTGCATTTTTTGCCACAATTCACATGGCAACTAATTTTAATTGTAGTGAATATCACATTTCCTCACTAAGAATAGAGCAAAGTTTTCATTCCCAGATACCCATACTATTCCAGGTCTGGCAACATTATTTTCCTTCTCATGTTTGCATTAATTTACATCCTATAGTACTTAAAATAGCAATAATGACATTTAAATGTGAAAATTTATGCATCACCAGACATTATTAATGCATTTATTTTTCATGTTTCATTAATTACTGCTATGCACATACATATTAAGCATATATGATAGTTACATCACATCATTTGTATTGTCCATCATTTAGCTCACATTCAATGTTATTTTTCAGATTCACCCCAGTCATTATAATTTAGTTTAGTGTTGCATAAAAAATAGAATCTGAATCATATTAGACAAATTACAGCAATAGCTCTTAACATATTTTTGCAAGTATTGATTTGACGATGAGTTTCATATTCTTCATACTAATTGTTAAAAAATTCTGCATGCAGCATAGCCAGATCACTTCACAATGTTACATTATTATCTGAATTATTAAAAAAAAAATAATTAGGCAATTTCCAAATAGCATGCAACAGCATGTTTTAATAGATTTTTCCCTTTCTGATATTTCTGATGTGAACACTAGCTGAATATGTATTCACTTTGATTTATGGTTGTCTTTTCTTCGGTATGAAAATGTTCATGCTGATGAAGAAATTAGAAATCACTAAAGACTTTGCTCAATTCATTAAAATGAGATATAAGTAAAATATTTTTTCATGCTTATTTCATTAAATATTTACATCAGCAAGAATTATCTGCTGTTCCTCTAAAGTGTCCTGCTCCTGTTAAAGATTTTCCTGTCTGATTTTCTCTTGTAGGAGTTATTACTAACCTGTGTTTTTCTTCTGTGCACTTTGACTGAAGCTCAGGATAAATGTCCTCCAGGTCAATATAGACATAGATTTCTTCCAAGTGTAATTAATTCATGCCTAAATTAAAAATAAAGGCATTTATCATAGAGTACAATGAAATAGAATCCTACTCCTCTGTGGGTTTTCTCATTTGTTTAAACAATAGTCTATGGATGAAGTCTATTCTGTATTCATTACATTTATATTTTGAGGTCTCTCATATTTTCTAAGGTTAGAACTTTGAAGAAGGGCTCTATGACATAGAAGGCATCCAAAAGATTTCTCTCCAGTGTGAACCAACTCATGTTGCCTGAGTGTAAAATGTTGACTAAGGGATTTCCCACATAGTCAATATTCATAAGGTTTTTCTCCTGTGTGAGTGTTTCATAAATAAGCTCAGATATTTGGAGACTTTCCACATACATGACATTTGCATGGTGTAGCAATTTGGCAGTTTGATATAGTTATGAATTCCAAAAATAGATATTGGATTATGCTTGTAAACTAGTCTGTTCATCTGGCCATGATTAGATTATGACTAGGGCTTTCATTGGGTCTCATCAGTAGGGCATTGAGCCCCAACTCTTGGGGGGTAGGGCATCAAAGTTAAAGACATGGCAAAGGACAGAATTGGAGCTTTTGAGTTAGGATTCTGATGGAGAGTCTTCAGCTGGAACCCGGGAAATAAGCATACAGAGGAGCTGGTCATGAGGAAGGAGAGAAGACCCCGGGAAAAGAGATGAGCCATCTGCCTGACATTTCACAGCTGACATTGTGCAGGAGGCAGAGGAGCTGAGCCCAGGGAGAAATGGAGTCCCTGGAAGAGAGGAACCCAGGAAGCCTGGACACTAGGAAACATCTGCAGCTGTCTTGCTCCAACACATGGCAGTAGACTTTGTGAAGGAAGAAACTTAAGCATTACGGCCTGGTAAATGTAAGCTTCTACCCCAAATAAATACCCTTTATAAAGATCAACAGATAATTGGCATTTTGTATCAGCACCCCTTTGGCTGACTATTAAACATGGCTTCTCTCCAGTGTGATTTTCTCATGTTTTCTAAGATTAGAACTCTGACTGAAAGTTTTCCCACAAAGATGGCCTTCAGAAGGTTTCCCTCCAGTGTGAGTGTTCTCATGTTGTTTAAGCACAGAAGATTTACTGAAGGCTATCCTACATGCATGACATTTGTAAGTTTTCTCTCCAATGAGCATGTTCTCACGTTATCTAGGGGAAGAACTTTGTCTAAATACATTTGCACATACATGACATTTGTATTATTTCTCTACAGTGTGAGTTTTCTAATGCTGACTAAGGGAAGACCTTTGCTAAAGACTTTAACACATGTATGGCATTTGTGTGGATTCTCTCCAGTGTGATTTCTCTCATGTTATCTAATGTTGAAAGATTTCCTGAAAGTTTTCCAACATATTTGACATCTGCATTTTTTCCTTCAGTGTCAGTTCTCACATGTGGCCTAAGTTCAGAAATTTTTCTGAAGACTTTCCCACATTGAGGAGACTTATATGATTTATTTCTAGTGTGGATTTGATTACACTAATTAAAGGTTAACTAGTCACTGGGGACTTCTTGAAATTATTCTCTAATATAGGGTTTCTTTCTAATATGAGATAACACATATTGAATCATTGTGGGGCTATGAATGAAATTTTCTCCCAAGACATTAAATTCTAGTGGATCCTCCAGAGTGTGAGAACTTGGTTGTTGGAAGCAAAAGTGACTGCTAAAGTTTTATCACAAAGATTAATTAATTTTTCTATGTATGAATTCTGATTTAATAATTCTGTAAGTCTTTAGATAAAATTTTTCACATTAGTTGCATTAACATGGTGTGTTATTTTCTTGAACAGATTCTATTTTTTTTTGTCATCTCATCTTCATAGCTATTTAATTACTTTGGAAGACTTTATTGTATTTCAAAGATCAATGACATAGCCATGATTTTTCAATTATTCTTTTATAAGTTTGCATTTTATAATGGTGAGGACAAATTAATTTTTCCCTAAAATTAAAATTTCCAAAATTTTTGCTGGAAAATGTTTAATCACACCTTTAGTTTCTCCCTGGTGGTTGTTCTGAATGCATGACTTATTCCATTCCCAAGTCTTTATTTGTATGACCTGGGTACATACACATGAAATTTACCATTCATAAGATGGTGAATGAGGCCTACGTGTAGATATGTTGTATGGATATAATTTTTTGTTTTCAAGGTCACATTCTTTGCCTGAAATGATTGGGGACCATGGAGGCTAGAAAGCAATGGTATAACATATTTAAGTTGCTAAAAGAAAATAAAAAAACTGCCAACCAATAAATCTGAATCCAGCAAACCTGATTTTTAAAAATGGGAGAGACTTCAAAATATTCACAGATAAATGGAAATTAACAGAGTCTGTCAACCAGAGGCTTGACCTTCAAGAAATATTTAAGTGAGTGCTACAAGATAAAAGAAACAAAACAAAACAAAATAGGAGAGATAGCATTGGAAGAGAATGTATGAAGGAAAATTGTTAGTAACAATAACAAAGAAGATAAAAGCATAAATAAAAACAAAATATGACATACATAAACTTAAATAAAAGATGGCTAATGCAAGTACTGCCTTGACAGTAATAACATTAAATATTAATGGATTAAACACTCCAATAAAAACCACTGTTTGGAAGAATGGATATGGAAATATGACCTATCTCCATGTTGTCAAAAAGAAACTCATCTTAGATCCAGTTACTCAAGGAAGTTACAAGTGAAAGGTTGGAAAATGATTTTACATGCAAAAAATAACCAGACCGGGGTGGGAGTAGCTATACTAATATCAGACAAAATATATTTAAAATGGAAAACTATTGTAAGACACAAAGAAAGACACTATTTATTAATAAAATGGGCAATGTATTAACAAGAATAAACAATCATAAATATTTATACAACTAACCAAAATACAATGGACAACCAATGGAAAACCTAAGAGAAGAAATAGATGTCTCTACAATTATAGTGGTCAACACTCATACACAATTATCAAGATTACACAGAACATCTTGAAGAGGGTTAATAAAGAATCAGAGACCTTGAAAAATACATTAGAGGATATGGCCCTAAGAGACATACACAGAACATTACACCCAAGTACAGGATACATATTCTTCTTGAATGCATGTGGATCATTCTCCAGGATAGACCACATGCTAGGTCACAGAAAATGTCTCAATGAATTTGGAAAGATTAAATTTTGTGATGCAATTTCTCTGACCACAATGGAATGAAGCCGGAAATCAGTAAGGGGCAGAAAATCAGATTAGGCAGAAAAATATTGAAATTAAACACCTCATTCTTAAACAAGAAGTGGGTCAAGGAGGAAATTGCAAAAGAAATGAGTAATTACCTTGAAATGAATTAAAATGAGAACACAACCTGAGAATGCAGCTAAGGATGTGCTGAGGGGGAAATTTAGAGCCATAAATGCCTATATTAACAAAGAAGAAAGAGCTAAAATCAAATACCTAAATGTAACTATTGAGGAACTAGAAAAAGAACAATGAACTAAACTTAAAGCAAGCAGCAAGAAAGCTATAACAAAGATTAAAGCAGAATAAAATGAAATTGTGAATAAATAAAAACACTAGAAAAATTAAGAAAACCAAAAGTTGATTCTTTGAAAAGATTAATCAAATTAAGAAACCTTTAGCCAGACTAACAAAAAAAAAAGAGAGAATATGCAAATACATAAATAGGCAAAAGGGGATATAACCACTGATTCCATAGAAATAAAGTGTATCATAAGAGGAAACATTGAAAAATTGTATGCCAACAAGATGGATAATTTAGATGAAATGGACAAATTTCTAGAAACACACAAGTAATCTACATTGAAAAAAGAAGAAATTGATCAACTCAACAGCTCAATCACAAGCACAGATTGAATTTGTCATGAAAAACATCTCAACACCTCCGCCCCCCCCCAAAAAAAACAGAGGACCAGATGGCTTCAAGATGAATTCTACCAATCATACTGGAAAGAATTCACACTGGTCCTGCTTATCTTCTTCCAAAAAATAGAAGTGGTGGGAACAGTACCTAACTTAAACTATTATGCAAAAATCACCCTAATACCAAAGCTATATGAAGATGCCACAAGAAAAGAAAGCGACAAATTTCTCTAATGAAGCTGGATGGTAAGATACTCAACAAAATACTTACTAATCATTTTCAACAACACATCAAGTGAATTATACACCCTGATCAAGTGGGATTTATTCCTGGTATGCAAGGATGTTTCAACATAAGAATGAGTAATATTTGGGTAATCTAGGCACCTTTATAAAATGTATATATATATATAACAAATAACATTTATGTAAACAAATGCACATATATGCATATGTATTTATATATCATTTTACAAATAAAAATAATTTTAAAAAAATGAACCATGCAAACAAAAAAAATAAAATAAAAAATAAAAAAAAATAAATCGTTGTAATACATGACATTAAAATTTTCAAAGAAAAAAATCACATGATCATCTCTGCTGCTGCAGAAAAAACATTTGACTAGTTACTGCATTGTTTCTTGGTAAAAACACTTTGAAAAACAGGAATAGAATGAAACTACCTCAACATGATAAAGGGTATATATGAAAAAAACTCACAGCTAACAATACTCAATGGTTACATTTTAAAGGCTTTCCCTCCAAAATCTGGAACAAGACAAGGATGCCTAATGTCACTGCTCTTATTTAACATTGTGTTAGAAGTACTAGTATATCCCTTGCAGGTGATGTGCCACACTAATGAAAGATGTTTATGTGGGATGTCATGGGAGGTGTGGGAGTTGGGGAACATGGGAATCCCTGTAATTTCTGTGTAGCACATATATTTATATATCATTTTACAAATATTATTTTGTATTGTGAAAAATTGGATTTTTAACCACAATAAAAGAATAAGAAGTACTAGCTCGAGCATTTAAACAAGAAAATGAAATAAAATACATTCAAATTGGAAAGGAAGAAGTAAATTTTACTATCTGCAGATGACATGATCCTATATGAAGAAAACCCAAAAAATCTTAAATTAAACTTCTAGAGCTGATATATGAGTTCAGTAAAATGGCAGGTTATAAAATCAACAATCACTAGCATTTCTGTAGTGATAATGAGCAATCTGAAGAAGAAATCAAGTAAAATTCCATTTACAATTGCATTAAAAGAATTAAATATCTAGGAAGAAACTTAATTAATGTTGTAAAGGACTTGTACACTGAAAACTACACAACATTCATTAAAGAAAATAAAGACCTAAATTAATGGAAGAATATTCCAACTTCATGGACTGAAACACAATATATTTAAGATGCCTCTCCTACCCGAATTGATTTACACATTTAACACAATCCCAGTAAGAATTATGAAAGCATTTTTTTACTGAATTGGAAAAGCCAATTATGAAATTTCTTTGGAAGGGCAAGGGGACTGGAATAGCCAAAAACATGTTGAAAAAGAAAAACAAAATTGGAGGAGTAGTGTAACTGACTCTAAAGCACACTACAAAGCTACGGTGGTCAAAACTACATCGTATTGACACAATGATAGACATAGTGACCAATGAAACCATATTGAGAGTTCTTATACAGATCTTTACATATATGGTATTCTGGCATTCCACAAGGCCACCAAGCATATTTAACTGGGGATAGAATTGCCTCTTCAACAATTGGTGATTGAAGAACTGGATATGCATATCCAAAAGTAAAGAGGATCACTATCTCTTGCTCTATACAAAAATTAATTCAAACTGGATCAAAGACCTGAATATAAGAGCTTATAGCATAAAATTCATAGGAGATAGTGTAAGGAAGTATCTACAAAATCAGGTAGTAGGAAATGTCATAAACGTTACACCCAAAGTGTAAGTAATGAAAAACACATACATAAATGGACCTTGTAAAATTAAAACTATTGTGCTTCAAAGGAGTTTGTTAAGAAAGTGCGAAGGCAGCCTACTCAGCTGGAAAAATATTTGTGAACCACTAATCATATAAGGGATTAATATCCAGCATAAGTAAAGCAATTCTACATCTTGAAAATAAAGACATACAACCCATTCCAAAAATGGGTAAGAGATTTGAACAACACTTTTCCAAATGGGAAATAAAAATGGTTTAAAAGCTTTTGAACAGATATTGCACATCATTCACTATTAGGGAAATGCAAATCAACACAACAATGAGATATCATCTTATCTCTATTAGACTGGCAACTATTTAAAAAAAATGAGAGAACTGCAAGTATTGGAAAGGATATGGAGGTAAGGAATCTTCATTCACTGCTGTATAGTATGCAGAATGGTGCAACCATTATGTGGAAGAGTTTGGTAATTCCTAGGGAACTACCCATAAAATTGTCATATTATTCAGAAATCCCACTAATAGGTATATACTAACAAGAATTGAAAAGCAGGGATTCAAGCAGATACATGCATACCAAAGTTCATAGTGGAATTATTTCTTATTGACAAAAGATGGAAACTACTCAAGTGTCCATCAACAGAGGAATGGATAAGCAAAATGTTATATATTCATACAATGGAACATTACTCAGCTGTAAGAAGGAATGAAGTATTGATACACATGAAAACATGGTTGAATCTTGAAGACCTGATGTTGAGTGAAGTAAGCTAGTCACTAAAGGACAAATATTGCAGGACCTCACTGATATGACTTAAGCATATTGAACAGACTCACAGAGTTAGAGTTGGGAAGATAGGTTATCAGCATAGTAAGGGAGTCATGTGTGGTAAGTTGATGCTCAATATGGGCAAAACACATGATAAGGAGGAAGGAAGAGGTTTGGCAGTGGATGGGGGAAATTGTGGTTGAAGGTACTGGAATGTGAGGGTGATCAAAGTGAGGGAGTTGGATTGGACAATCCAAGGAACTGGGGGGAGGGCTGGAGGAAGGCACAGTTGAGCTCTGGGGATTTGTAGGTCTATGGTTGACACTAAAGTGGTGGGAATGTTCTCTAGGTAAATATACAGAGGAGGTTTACTGGTGCAGAGCATTGATAGTGGGGGGATATGTGGGAAAAGGTGCACCTGGGGCATGCTTCTATGGAATATGAATGTATTCATCTTGTCATAGGGTTCCATCTCAGTGGGAGGAGAGCACAGAATAAATAAGAAAATATTAAACTCTCATTCTGGAAAGTCCTGCTACATTCTCAAATAGAGGGACAAGAATCTCACATACATAGGCAGTGCTTAATAGAAACAGACCAGTATGTCAAGACTTCAGTATTAATGAATGTAACTTTGAAACTTATTCTCAATAATTTAAACTTAGTTGTTGACATACTTTCTGAGGGAAAGGAGATGGGAAAATGATTGGAATATAAGGTATTTGGGGGGCATTGGAATTGTTCTTCATGTTCTTGCATTGAGAGATACAGGTCATTATACATTTTGTCAGAATCTATAAAAGTATACATTGCAAAATGTATAACCTAATGTAAATCATTAGCATAGTTAGCAGCAATGCTTTGATATTTGTTCATAAATTTTATCAAATGTACCATACTCATGTAGGATGTTATTGGTAGGGAGGGTATGGGGGGAGGGGTATATGGGATTTCCTTATATATTCTATGTGACTTTTTTGCAAACTAAAACTTCTTGGAAAATGAGGTAAGAAAAAATAAAATACGGGAGTAACATACAGAAGAATTGGTCTATATGTCTAAAAGATAGCAGAGCTTATGGTGAGGAAAGGCACAGTGCAATTTTTAAAAATTATTATATATATTTTATTTTAATTTATTTTATTTAATTATTAACTTTTGGCTTTGTTTTTTGGGAGGTCTTGGATTGCAGAAGGATTGCAATTGTGGCAAGGAGAGGGTCACAGGTGTAGGTCATTTGTAGTGAGGGGTACACCTGTGGCATGCCTCTATGGAACATGAATGTGTTCATGTGGTCATGGTTTTTGTCTCAGTGAGTGGAGACCCACACAATGACTGACATAATATTGAATTCTCACCTGGGGTGTTCTGCTATGTTCTCTTATAGAGTGTATGAATCTCTAGAGCACGTGAACAGTGCCTAACACAGGAGGACCGACCAATATGCCAGGCCCTTGATATTCATGCTTGTACTTATGTGAAACTGAAACTTAGCCTAGTAATATGTATTGCCTAAGAGTTACCTTCTGAAAGCCTCCTTGACATTCAAAAGTGGCCTCTCTCTAAGCCAGACTCAGCATATAAACTCACTAATTTCTGCCCAGCATGTGATATGACTTCCAGGGTTGAGCCTCCATGGCACCAAGTGATTATTACCAAGTGTCAACTAGTGGTACATTTAGAAAAAGACCTAGATTGGAAATGGAAAACATTAAATACAAATGAGTTTTTATGGCTTAGAGATTTCAAAGTGAGATGGGAATTCATTCCAGACTTTAGATTTATGCATGTCTCAAGAGGATCACACTGACTGCCACAGTAAACAGAGCCTCAATTAGGGGTGTTCCTGAGGGGTCTATAGACATCTGGACACTATAGGCAGGGCAGACAACCACAGGAAATGGCACCCCTTTGGTGAGACTTTCCTTGGAATATATGATACTGTATCTCCCCAAAGTATCAAAGTTAGACTCATTTTTAATTATCCCACACATGGTTCTTCTGTCCCTTTTATTCATCCAAGGAATTATATATTCTTGCTGTTCATATGCTGGGTAAGCCCTGTATCTCAGCAAAGTTGCAGGCAACACCTAGTCTCCAGTTTATTTGACTCACCTATGACAACTAACAAAAGCACAATGATGGAAAATGCCCATTTCAAAAAAAACAGTATCTACAATTGCAAGGAAGACAGTTCCATCCATCTGCCCCATTGTAATCTGAAACCCGTTTCAATCCAGTCTAGAGAGGGGATCACCATCCCAAATCCTCAAGATTGAGTAATGAACAGACATAAGGTGGGACTGCAAATATGGAAATAAATTAGATTTATTATTATTTTAGTAATGTATAACATTGATGTAAATTTAGTGGTCACCAGAGTTTCTGTGGGGAGTGAAAGGGAAAAAGAGTTGTAAAATGGGGCAATTTTGTGACACTGAAATTGTTCTGCATGATAGTGCAATGACAGATACAAGCCATTATACATTTTGTCAAAATCTAAACAATTGTGCAGGGCCCAGTGTAAACCATAATGAAAATTATAGGCCATGTTTAGAAGCAATGCTGTAGTACATGTTCAACAATTGTAACAAATGTACCACACTAATGAAAGATGTTGTCAATGGGGCAAATTGTGGGGGAGGGATGGCTGTATTATATGTGAATCCCCTATATTTTTGATGGAACAGTTATGTCTAAAATTCTTTAAAAGTAAAGAAAAATGTCAGATTTCCTGTCTGAAATAATTGGGGGAAAAAAGAAACGTTATTAGAGTGACATTAACAGAATTACAAAAATCTGAGAAACCCAAATGTTACTGTGATATATTTCAATATTGTCAATTATAGATAGGGAATGGTGAAAGGATGTCACATGAAGGTATACTGTAGTGATTAGAATCTCTTTTTATAAAATTGAGAGGTAAAGTATTTTCAGGAGTAAAATAAGGGAGAAATTAAATGAAGATTAAATATTTGGAGGTAAACTGAAGATAAACCTCCAAGAGGAGGACCATGGAAGTGGATATTATGTGAATGTTTAACTGCAATAAGTACATGAATATTCCCTTGCCTAAAGCCAAAGATAATGGCAAATGGATACTTGATTAATGATTAGTATATGTGAGATATAATGACATTATAGGATTTCTTGCTCTTTTTCCATGGCAACATTTAAGATAATATCACTCACTTAAGGATATTTTTTATGATATTTCCAAGCATCTACTAATCTATTGACCAAGCTTCTTCTTGTGTGAATGCACAGGTTCCTGGATATCACCTGGTCTCTGGACTTGGAGAAATTCTAATAATTATTTCCACAGTTCCTCTCCTTACAACTGAGAAAACACATCTGATTTGTAGAGTTGATGCACTTTTTATATGAAAGAGATACAATGGATTTTGAATTATCTCCTAATAACAGTGCATTATCTTTAAGTCCAAGGTAGGCTATGATGAAGAATAAAGTGAACATTGAAGGTAAAAACAGGGAAGCACATGTTGAACATAGCATATTGACAGTCCTTCAATAGTAGAGTATGCTTGACCATATGTCATAAAACCTTAAGTCTCTGTGGTCATTGAGGCCCATGCCCAGGTTGAGATACTGCTGCAACATTTTCTTTGCATAAAGGGAAAATTATATTTGCACAGTGGTTGAATAGTACTTTTTAAAAGAATCCAATAATCATAAGATCTACAAAAACAAATAGTTATATATGGAAAGTGTATCTGTTTTCTTTTTACTGTGTCATGAAATACCAACATAATGCTAAGTATATATATTCACTAAAGCATAATAATTATTAGATAATATTTAATCAATTTGTATATCCATTTAAATAAAGTTCATTCAGTTTTCAACACAGTTCTGTGTACTGGATATTGCATAGCAAGAAAGACATGAAATTTTAGTCTGGAAGATTATTTTAAGTGTGTGAAAAAATATATCAGTTAATAAGTGGAGAATCTAATTTTTTTCCAGATACTTTTAAGTTTTATGAAAGGATAAGGGCAGACCTTGGAATGTCATATGAATAAGCTCTTCCAAATACTTATTGAATAGTTAAAGGATAAATTGGATACATTTGAGAGAGAGTTAGATAGATGATGATGATGGATAAATGGTAGATAGATGATAGATAGACAGATAGATAGATAGATAGATAGATAGATAGATAGATAGATAAGAGGTAGGTAGATAGATAGATATGTAAAATTTTGGAGGTTCATCAATAGAAACCTGATGATTGATAGGTTCCAATGTCCCTTCTCTGAGCAACTTTCTCTGGATTGTGTCCATCATGGCCTACTGTTCCTGGGTGAAGTCTACAGCTACATTTTTGAAGGACACTGATTCCTAAAACAACAGGGACATTGAAATTCTGACAGAACTATACACACTAAAATCACAGTAAGATGAGTTAGATGGCATCCTAGGAATGGAGGGGCTAAGTGGAGAGAAAGTTCAAATTATGTTTGAAATTCCAGTCAGAACATTAGGAATGATGATTTAGTATCTGTATATTAGATATACTTACAGAGACATTCACTTGCTGAGTATATAATATTCTGTTATGAAGTAATATCACTTGAGTTGTGTTGTGATTATGAGATAAGTTTAGGCAGTCTAATAGCACAAGTCAGAGACCCTTGAAAAATGCTATACACTATTACAATCCTGGCCTGACTCTTCCTGACTATAGGAGGCCTTATTAAATTTTAATTTGGACCTCCAAATCCTGATTATAATTTTTTATCTTATCTTCTCCTTGATTCTCAGATAAAAGAGTTAACCTCCTAAGGTGTTCTGGTCTGACCAGTGCTTCAACAATTTTCACCGAATCTAAAATTCTGCTGTAACTATTAAACTTCTTTTCCTCTATGAACAGCCAAAATCAAGTGAAAAATATTCCCTTATTCATTGCTTCCAATTATAAAATTTGCATAAACATTATTTAAAGAGGGAAATGGTTCAGTAGAGACAAGTTGGTGATAAATTCAAATATCTTTTCAAAACACAAAAATATCTATATACACTTTAATATATTCACTATTAAGAAAAATGAACAAATTATTTCTCTTGACCTAACTTGCTTAACCCTATCTTATGCTCCACTGAACAGTATGCAACACTTACCACAGCACCATTAACACTGGATTGAATGAACTCACCTGCTCAAATATCGACCTCCAATTTGTAGTGTCAAGTTGTTCTCTTACTTGTCTCTATCATATGTTTTCACCACAATCCAAAAACCATTACTACCACTTACAAGGTTAATGATGATATATTTCCCCACCAAGGCCATGGACTTCTTCTCTTCTCTGAGAACACATCCTTAATGGAGTCTGGAACAAATTGGTGTAAATATTGGAAGGAGATTATTTCTTAATCTGTTGCTGACCCATCATAATTATCCCAGAGTAATGGGCACACTTGATTCTCAGATTCTTGAAGGCACTTAGAATAGACAGTGTAATAGGAGAAATCTGCCCATGTTCCAGCAATAGAAATGCAATTTCAGTAGAAAAAGAAATTCCTTACTCACCAGGATATGCATTGTCAACTCTTTGGTGATCAGCTGTATTCCTATGATTTTTCACTCTCAGAAACAGGCAGAGGGCAAAGCAGGCAATGCTGATTATGGAGTAAGAAGCCATTAGATCCAAGACTTGTCCACAGTTTCCAGAGCCACCAGTTATAAATACCCTAACTTTCACCTGGAAGTGTACCTGCACCCAACCAACTGAAATACACAGTGTGCTTCAGAAAAACATTGGGAAGACTGTCTCCTCCCAATGTAATAAGAGATGACTACGGGTCTTGTTGCTAATAAATAAGATATTTATACAGATATGTTATAGATATGAATATGAAAACAATTGTTTTATATGTTAATTAGCCCACGGTGTTCTGAATTTTACATTTTCTCCCTGATTACAAAACATAGGTATCCCTAACTCAGGCCGCATGGGGATTTTGGTCACCACATATAGACAAACACTATGGAATTTCTCAGATTTAAGGAATTTTGGTTAATGAACTAGGTGTTTATCAGTCCCCTGGACACTCATTCCCTTCCTGCTATGCCCAACTCCTGCACTTTTGTATATACTTGTACCAAATCATTTTGGTTTCCCCACATGGGATTTCTAGAAATTTCACTCCCTGAACCCTGACTTTTAAATATGTCCCCAAATGACTTTGATCCTACTCATGAAACTTAAAAATGCAATTCATGATGGAGTTAATAAATCAAGAACTTAGATCATTTGAAGTATTAATATCATCCATTCTCCATGTCTACTCCTTAAACTCCCTTCATCAGAAAATAAACAGATTCTATGGGTTCTAATGTTCTGCCTTGTGCCACAAAACTCATAAGATAAAGAGGCTCAGAAAATGGAGACTGGGTGGGTACAGGAAGGTACCTATTCCCTCTATTTTATATTTTAGGAAAATGGCTGCTGAAGTCTGCCCAATATTAATGATCTTTAATTGTAACATCCTTGCATTAATCATTTATAAACTATAAGTTCCCAATTAACACTTTGTTAATAATTTTATTTCATGGCAAAAATGACAATGTATTATAGACAGAAGAAAACACCGCCTTGTATCTGAAATCTAGTAAAAAAGGGAAAATGATGTAATAAATGTAACAGATTCACCTACATTATTCTCAAAATAATCTTATTGATTATGATTTATTTATTAAAAATATGTATTGTTTATTTATGAAAAAGGAAATGATCAGAAGTTTAGAAAATTTTATTAGCATGAAAAAATTGCATGGCTATAAATTGACAAAACTGCAAATTGAGTTTTGCTCTTTCTACATGCCATGCTTAAATTTCTGGAGTTTTACATACCATACCTATGTTTACCCAAGAATGTACCTTGTCACATCAATAACTGGGGTCATAGGTTGTGGTTAGAGGCTTTTTTTTTTTTTTTTTTTTTTTTTTTTTTTTTTTTTTTTGCTTCTTTACATAATTGCTCCTCATGCCCAGGTTTATCTGCCACAATGAAACTTCCAGTGCATTGACCCCCTTGCCAAATATCAGTCACTATACTGTCTCTATCCTCATTATTTCAGTATAGTTTAATTCACATTTACTCATTTCAACAGATACTTACCAAGACCTATATTTTGGCTTTTTTAATGTCCATCCTATTATTTATATGTCTACCAATAAACACTCCACATTCTTACAGTTTTCTACAATGGCATCTGACAGAGCACATGACTAGGATATGGTTCCAGGTACAGAGTCACACTAGTGGCTATCAAGTATGTGGTAACTCTGCTGTATTAATACTGTATTGATAATTAAATAGTTCTGCTATTCTTCATAAACACTTCAAATCTTCTCTATGTCTTTTGAATTTTACACATTCTCACATTGCCCCTCACTTTGAAAAGAGTGAATCACCTCCTACTAAGCAGATGGGTCATAAAATTTGGCCACTTACCCTTTAATACCATAGTATTTTTTAATAATCCTTGCATTCACATACATTGGCTACTATTTCTTGCCCTTTGAAAAGTCATGGTACCACTGGCTGAATTCAATGTATTCAATTGAACTCTTACTCTTCTGTTTTTTTGGTAACTATAAACTGATCATACACTCAATCTCTTACCAGAAGCCTCTGCCTCTCTTCACAATACATCTTATCATGTGAGCTTATATAATTGTTTCATGACCTACTTTCAGGGCCTTTGTTTTTTCTTTCTCTGACATCCTAGTTTCCTGTTTTCAAACTATTAGAGTAAGTCTTTCCACTTTTCCTCTGCAAATAAGAGCTCAATACACTATTGGAACATCTTAAAACTAAATCCTAGCCCATTTTTTCTGCTTTTATCCACTATCCTTACATGCTCACATATTTAATTGATTTTAATTTCTTCCATCACTATCTCTGAATTGAGAGCAACAATCCATTTCTCTGGAATGCTTCTCTGAGCTATCATCATTACATACTTAATTACACACACCTAAAATGAATTTTATTTCAGAAAAATACCTTTCAAAATATAATCATTACATCTCCTTTAGTCTTCAATATTAGTTAAGGTTCTCAACAAACATCCAGAGATTCATCCTTTACATTCCTTCAGAAAATTGCAAAAGACAATTAATCTGTTTTTATATCTATACTAAACACATTTTCACCATTCATTTCCACTTCAATCCACAAACAAACCTTCTCACTCTATACTCATTTTCTTTTATTCCTAGTTTAAATATGAATTCCTGAGGGATCCTATCACTGAACTCCACCAGTGTTAGCATTTACATTAGCTGTATGTTTGGTCTGTCTCTCCCATTGATGTAGACACAGAAAACTCAATCCACTAATGTTAAGATGAGATAAATTTTCCATTGTCAATTATGTATGTATTTTAAATCAGGAGAAATATGTTCACGATTACCTCACCTACCCTCAGAGGGCCACCTAACTGAAATATCTGTAGTCATATGAAACATTTATTTTTTGATGAAAAATTTATTGGAAATTAAAGGATGTCAGGTTGAACATTATCTCCATTACTCACCAGAACCAAATTAGATTGGAAAAATGAGAAAAGCCAATACTTTATTGAAGAAGCTGTCATAAGATAAAAAAAAACAAAGTTTTGATGGTGAGCACTCTTTTTATAAATTTTATGATTTCATGAATCATACTATTAAAACAATGCAACCTGATTAACTTGGATGTCAATCAAGATAAGTCTGGGGAGTGGATGTGGCTCAAGGGATTGAGTGACTTCTTCCCATATGGGAGGTCTCAGCTCCATACCCAGTTGCCTCCTAAAAAACAAACAAACAAGCAAACAAATGAGATAAACAACTCAGGGGAGTGGATGTGGCTCAGTGGTTGAGTGCAGGCTTCACACACAAAAAGTCCCTGTTCAATCCCTGGCCCAGGACCTCAAAAAAAATTATAGTCAATATCTGGCCATTTTTACAAAATATTTTCCCTTTAGTTTGGTACATGCAGAGATGCAACTAAGGAAAATAGATTATATCCTTTAATCCAATCATCCTTCTATATATCTCAAAAGCAACCCACTTGTGCGTTACTCCAAATGCATCTCTCTTTTGTGAATTTTAATGGTTCTAGGCTGTGCTATAGAGAATATGCAGCAAGTAAATCCTTAAAGCTCCTTATTTCTGAGGAGTCTTGTGATTTACCAACATTCTGTCTGGTTATTGGTATCGATTTGACTCTAAATAAATATAGGTATTTATCCTGAAATTTTATATTCAAAATATTAGGGATTCACTGAAAAATGCTAGTAGAAACTTATTGAAATATTTAAAGCAGCAAAATTATATGATCATATTTGTGTTTGTAAATTATTCTTTTACTGAAGAATGGAATGAAGTAATTTAGAGGGAATTGGTGACTTTTAAGAATTAGATGGTTGCTTGGCATAGGAGCTTAAAGTGAAAATATGAGGGGGCAGTATGGAAGGTTGCAGGATATAGTAGGGAATAAGCAAATCTCTGTCATTTATTTCTATTGACAGATATAATTAAGTTCAAATGATGCTGTAGACTTTGTGCTAAAGACTGAGCATGAAGTTTTGAAAAAGGTTTTTAGAGTGAAAGAGCAATAGCAGTTGAGAAAGAGAACTCAACTGTAAAGTATTATTTATGGACGAAAGCAAGATACAGTGTAGCATATAAAAAATGAGCCCATTTTGTCAGAACAATAACAAATACATGAAGGTATTTGAATACATGGATATGCATTTTTATATATGTGTGCATAATAGAGTATATATATTTGTACAACTTGGTATAATTATTTAGGTTTGAATAATAATAGACAACTTACCAGATACTAAGTATGAATTACCTTGGTTTCACTTCCAGGACATGTACAGGGAGTGAAGAATTGGAACGTTCTCAAAAGATGGTGGGGTAGATGGCAAAATTGGAATCTCCACGAATCAGTCCTTCTATGAAAACCACCACTGAGCTGGCAAGAACTGTCTAAATCAACAATTTTGAAACTCTGGAGACTAGAATATGCAGCATCCAGGAAGGAGCAGGGGAAAGAGACTTGTAAACTGAAATAAATGCTAGTTAGCTTCAACCTCCCTGCAGTGATTACTGTCCCCCTTCCCCTAATCTTGTCTTGTGCACCAGTGGGGAATAATTTATGCTACAGTCACATGATACCCTAATGTTATGTAGTCGTTGGAATGAAGGAGTTTCAGCAGTTCAGTAACAGAAAGCTCTGTGAATTATTATTTAAGGAGGAAAGCAAGATGCAGAATGGTACATATAAAATGAACCCACTTGGGTGAAACAACAACAAATACTTGAATATATTGAACAAATGTAGGTGTATTTATGTATGCATAAAAGAGTAGATATGTATATCTGAATATTAGGTATGATTGTTTAGGCACAGAAAAGACAGACTTCTTACCAGATTGAATTACCTTAGGTTCACTGGTGAGACAGGTATGAGTAGAACATGCAGAAAGATGGAAATTAAGAAAAAAGCATAAATAACATGTGCACCCATTTAGAATTATTTATGAGTGCTTACAATGTGTAGTGTAATGGGTCCCATTTATATAATTTATGTGTCAATATGAATTAAAAATTAGAATATCCAAAATTTTAGTGTTAGTGTCATAGCTGCTGAATTTCAGGGAACTGTGATAGTTTGTTAAATGCTAAAGGGTGAACAGAAATGGGGGACAGTGTGACCTATTTTCCAAAATACAAACAGATATAATTGTACAACAGTATCTGTATGTATGTATGTAAAGAAGTCAGCATTTAATGCATTTAAGGATATACATGTGTTATTAACATTGGGCATCTTGATGGAAGAAGTATAATTTACATGAGGGAATGGCTCTTCTTATTTATTTATACAACATTCTAATGCTTATAATAGAAAGATTTTTGTAAGTTAAAAATTAATAGGCATATATATATATAAATATTTCATTGGCTATTTTCTAAATAGATTTTAATCATTAGATGAAGAGCATGACTACAAAGAGTACAAAGACCAGACCCAGCAGATATCCTGCTTCCTATTTGAAGACAATGACTATATCTGATCTCTACACCTAAAAATGACCAAAAAGAATTTTATGAGTGTTAATGTGTTTATTATTGATGTAACTATTTTTTAACTTCATTTTTAAAGAAGTTTTAGATTACAGAAATGTTACATTGAAAATATAGGGGATACCCATATTCCCCACCCCATTCCCCTCTCATCTTTTCCCGTATTCATAACATTTTACATTAGTGTTATACATTTGTTACAATTGATGAACAAATATTGAAACAGTGTTATTAACCATGGTGTATAGTTTACATTATGGTTTACACTTTGCACTGTACAATTTTATAGGTTTTGAGAAATGTAAAATGCCCTGTATCCATCATTGCAATATCATGCAGAACAATTCAAATGTCCTAAAACTGTTCCATGTTCCACTTAGTCTTTTTTCCCCTCCCCTTAGAACCTCTAGTAACCACTATTTTTACATCAATGCTGAAGGAACAATTGAGTGTGCATTTCTAGTGATAGGGAGTAGTTGTAGAGGATGGGCACTTCAATAGACAATATATTGGACACTATAGTCTCTTTTTCTCATATATTGCTCACACCTGCTTTCCCAAAGCACTCTTCTTGAAAACTCAACATTGTAAACTCTAGGCCTTATCTGAAGACTGAACAAAAGGGGAGTTAACTTAGAAGATGCAACTTACAAGGAAAAACAAGATTTTGGGCAAAAGGTCTTCAAGGGGTTGGAAACCGTGAGCCAGCCTCTGCCCAGCCTCTACACACCTCCTACTGTGGTATATCTGTGCTTCAGTCAATTTTCTTTTTCATGGTGGTAATGTAAAGATTAACCACAACATAAAGCCCTCAATTACCTCTGCCTCAGAAGCTATTTTTCATTGGAGCTGTCACTATCTCTCTGCAAAATTAAAAAAAAAAAAAGTACACACTAGGGATGGATTGGATTGACCTAGAGGCCCTGACCACCTTTCTGGTATCTCTGAAAGCTTCTCAGTGCCACTCTGGGTCTCATATCTCAGGGAGATGGACATGCTTCTGGTACCTCCATGAGTTCCCAGGCCCTGGGGCTAGATGCTTGGCTATGACTTAGGCTCTGCAGCCCATTAGAGAGTTCATGTCTGAATTTGGCTGACCCATCCTCACTACTGATTATATAGTCTGCTGTTGTTCAATTCAGGTTTACGATAACTTTACATCTATTTTTTGCCTTTACTATGATCTGTGTTTTGTCTATGTGGTGATATCAGGATAGGTCAATTTATAGAACAGAAAAATAAAAGCCAACAAGACTCAATGATATGTATAAAATCACAGAGGAAAATCTATGTAAAACTGCTCATACATTTAAGGAAATCTTTGCAGCAATATATCTATGTTCTACTGGTTCTACTCTTATCCAGAAAAGTAAAACACTCCGTAGAATTCTTCTACCTCAACTACCACTTCCAGTAAAATAAGAGGAGACAATATATCATAAACCCAAATTTAATTTCTGCCTGTGTGGAAACTGCTGGTGTCATGAACTCACTATCTAACAATTCCCTCCCATCCTCCTGCAATGCCCTCCTTCTTTTCACTGCCTATAGATTGGCCCATTGTTCCCATGAAGGCAGGATTCCCACATATTTACACTGCCACTGTTCCTTCTACTATAAAAAATGTCTGTTACATCATCCTTCAGACACACACTTAAGATGAGCTGACTAGTCTGAGACACTCTTCAGCATCACATGTCCCAATAATATCCCATTTCTCCTTCCTGACATACAATATGGCTCATATTCAGGGTCTTCTAGAACTCATTGTTCAGATAAGGATTCTATATTCTCCTGGCATGGGTAAGGCTCTGAGCCTGAACTGATGTTCAGTTCCTCCCAGGGCATGTAATACCCATGAAGCTGGGGTAAGCTAGGGGCTGTAGTGGATGGAACGCTGCTTCTTAAATAGCAGCTGTATTGAAGTACCATGAAGAGAGGTCTTCACAGAAAGATTCCCATTTCTCAGCCTAAGCACCCTGCTCTTTCCAAGTCAGGGCATCTTCCAGAAGTTTTTAAGTTCTTTACCCTCTGTTCCTGAGAATGTGCTGCTCTTAATTTCTTCTGCCAGCCCTCCTGCTCTGTAGCCTTTGACAGATCTTGCTGCAGTGTGATAAGCTCTGGCTTCTGTATTTGTGAATTCTCCTGTAAGCAGCAAGAGATTTCTTCCTTCTCTTTCTTTTCCTTTTTCATGTTGGCCATCAGGATTCACTGGGCCCGTTGGTGGCACAGTCTGGGATGATGCTGCTCTCGGAAGGACCTCTGCCTCTCCTGCATCTCCTCAAAGAGGATACAGCAGATGAATCCCTACTTCACTTCATGCTCTGTGTGTTCCAGTAATGCCTCCATGTAGGGGAACATGTGGCAACAAAGCACACAATGAAAGCTGTGGTGTCTGTTGACCAGCCAGCCTGGTGTCACAGCATGGGGCCTCTAATCCTCCTCCACATTTCCAGTTGGCTCTGGTTCACAAGTCTCAGGCTCATCTTGGAAGGGCTTTCAGCAGCTGAGTAAGGACTTGGTGTTAATTGGACTGGGGAGAAAGCTAATGGAGCTCTCTTTGGGGAGTTCAACCTCAAAGTTCTCGGGTGTTTTGTGCACTGGTGAATATGTGGTTTGGGTTTGCCCCTCACTAGCTGCACCCCTTACACAACACACTCTGACAAAATATTTACACCTGACCATTGATGATCTGAAGCAGATGGGTAGGTCTATGAAGTAATGGTCTTCTCAGTGGAAGTTAAAGAAGACATCTCTGTTACCCTTTGAATCAGGCCTGGTGCTTGGAGACTTTGATAAAGTATCACTTAATAGGAAACATATTTATTCTTTGAAAACACTATAATAAATATTGGGATTTTATGTTTACAACTATAGATTGACATATATATATATATGTATATACATATATATATATATAAATTTTTGTATCTATTTTTGTATTCCAAATGAATTTTTCATTTGTAACATTGAAATCACTTCATATCCTTGAACCTTCCTAATAGTATGCTACTTCTTAAGGAAGTATTTTATGAAAGTGATTTTCTTAGCAAATTCAGAATGCAAACACTGAAATAGAATAAATGGTCACTTCTTTTTAATGTTTTCAAATTTCTTTTAAGGGAAGGCTTATGGAAAATAAATTATATTTAGAAGAAAGATAGTACCTTGTATAATGTGCATTTGTTCTCACTCTTATACCTCTTCATTTTAGCATTTTTAAACAAGCAACATTTAATGTAAAAATTGCATTTTCCTGAAAATAATGTCTTATTACTATGCCTTTATTAGATGATCTCAAATGTATTGCTTTCCTAAATTCCTTAAAAAATACAATCTCACTAGAAAATGTAATTATAATTACACTGAAGTGAAAATCTTTCTAAACTCTGTTTTCCTGTCCCACACTCCTCTACCCCATTTGCCCATTTCTTCTCTTTTTATCTACACAAAACATTAAGATCTTGGAATGCATATTTGGATAAATTTTCAAAGCCAAATCTGGAAAACCCTCAGAGTAAGAATTTTTGTATTTGCTCACACATTTATTCATTTATTCATTCATATTTAGATGTTTTCTTAATTTTTTACTAAGTAACAAAAGGTACTTTCTCAGCCAAAACCTCAATGAGCTTTATCCCATTGCTCAAATCCTTCATTTTTGCTCAGGCCTAAGATAAATCAGGTCCCAGAGAAATCATGGGAACCCTGGAAAGGGAGAATCAGACCCTTCATTTTCCAGTGCCCATCAATCAGACAATTTTCCTTCCATCCTTGCCTAAAGATTTTGAGAAACGTCTCTTTTTCCCAGATTGTTGTTTCATCTTACTTCGATGAATGTGAACCTAAAATAACAGTTTCTGCAAGATTTTATCACTTGTCTTATGTGTAAGTGCTGTCCCAACTTTTCCTGAAGTGCGAACTCTGATGTAGTCCTAAATAGCTGTCAATTTAGAACCAAAATCATTCTCCCACAGGGAGATCTGATATTAACAACTTCACAGAGGGTCAGTTGGGAGCTGAGTGAGCACAAGGCTTCTAGCAACCCTTGTATGACATCATCATTGACATAGCTCAGTTCTATGGGCTCAATTTGAATATAAATATGGCAACAAGAAAAACATGGCATCAGTCAAAGAAGCATATTTTGGTGAGAGGAGTGAGATTATATAATAAAAATGAATTGATACCCTTCCCTGTCCTCAAAAAAGGTGCTGTCATTTGTGGGAGAGAGAAAAAATGACAGAGATTAATAACTAAATGTTATGGGATATTTCTTTCTCACAAACCTCTCATCTGACTGTGGTAGTTATGCTTCATCGTAAAATTGAGGCCTAGAATGCTCCCTGGCTAGAACTGTGCAGAGCCAGCTTTGGTAGGTGCTGCAAGGGGGAGAGGAAATAATAACATATGTCATGATGCAGCAAGTGTCTTATGACTAAATATGAGGAGGTGGGCATTTGAACAAAAGTGAAGTAGAAACTTCTAAAAATGTCTACAAACCAGTAAGTGAGTGTCTACTCTGAAAAGTAGATTAGTATGTGGCAGTTTCAAGGGGGTTGGTTTGCTGACTCCTGCCTAGATCCTGTGTTTGAGCCGCAGCTTCGCCCTTCACTGACCGTATACATGCTCTTGTATGTTTCATTTGACCTCTACATGCTTCACTTTACTCATCTGTAAAATATAGAGGACACTATCCCTAACATATATTTCTCATTAGTATGAAATAATCTAACACATGTAGACATAGAGCAATGAAAGGCTGCTAGATATTAAGACCATGTTAGGTATTACTGTTATGCTTTAGAACACAGTAGGCTTAGTATGTCCAGACCAGATGATTTCCCTAATCTATGGATTCAGAATTCCCAAAATTCAAATTTAATCCTAGTCCTGCCTGTGAATTCTAAGAATGGTCATTTAAAAATATCTTATTAAGCTTATTAATAATATCTTATTAATGCTTGTACTTACAAAACTTATAAAATTGAAAGTTATCTTAGTCATATATTTTGCTTGACAGTTACCTCCTGAAAATCTCCTTGTTACATATATGTAGCCTCTGTCTAAGCCAAACTCAGCATATAAGCTCACTGCCTTTCCCCTGGCATGGGACATGATACCTAGGATTGGGCCTATCTGGCAAAGACCGATAAATACAGTTCAAAGATAAGAATAGGAGGAAACTTCCTCAACATGATAAAGGGCATATATGAAAAAGACACAACTGACATCATAATACATGGTGAATTGCTAAAGGCTTTCCCTTTAAGATTTGGAACAAGACAAGGATGATCAGTGTTATCACTTTTATTTAAAATTGTGTTAGATGTACTTGCTCATACAGTTAAGCAAGAAAAAGAAATAAGTCATCTAAATTGGAAAGGAAGAAGTAAAATATTCACTATTTTCAGGTGACATTATCCTATATGTAGATAGCCCTGAAAAGTTGCAACACAGCTTCTAGAGCTGATAAATGAGTTAAATAAAGTGGTAGCATATAAGATCACCATGGAAAAATCAGTAGCATTTCCATACACTAATAATGAGCCATTTGAGGAGGAAATCGAGAAAAAATTCCATTTCCAATATCAAATTAAAAAAAAATGTTAAGGAATAAGCTTACCTAAAGATATAAAGGACTTGTACACAGAAATCTTCACAACATTGGTGAAGGAAATCAATGATGATTTTATAAATGTAAGAATATTTCATGTTCATGTATTAGAAGACTAAGCATCATTAAGTACCTACCTAAAGTTAACTAATTTGATTTACAGATTTAAAGCAATCCCAATAAAAATTAAAACAGCATTTTTTAAATGTAATTGGAAAAGTGAATTGTGAAATTTATTTGGAAGGTCAAGGGACCTGGAATAGCCAAAAACATATTGAAAAAGAAAAATTAAATTGGAAGAATCACACCATCTGATGGTAAAGCATACTACAAATCTATAAAGCCCAAAACGGCATGGTATTGACACAAGTGAAGGTATAGTGAACAATGGAACCAAACTGAGTGTTCTGAATTTGAACCTCACACATATAGTCAACTGATATTTGGCAAAGCCACTGAGCCCACTCAAATGGGAGAGAATGGCCTCTTCAGGAAATGGTGCTGGCAGAACTGGATATGCATGTCGAAAAGAATGAGAGTGGATCAACATCCAATACCCTATATAAAAATTAACTGAAGATGGATCAAAGACCTAAATATATGGTCCAAGACTATAAAACTCTTAGAAGATAAGGTAGCGAAGTATCTATGAGACCTTGTATTAGGAAATGTTTTCATAAACTAATGTCCAAGTGAGGAATGAAATGAAAAATAGATAAATGGGACCTCTGCAAAATTAAAAACTTTTGCACTTCAAAGTATTTTTTCAAGAAAGTAAAATGGCAGCCTATTCAATGGGAGAAAATATTTGAACCACTTATCCAATACGGGCCTAATATCTCTCATATATAAAGAAATCCTACATCTCAAATATACAATGACAAACAACCCATTTTTAAAGTAGATAAGAAATTTAAATAGACTCTTTTCCAAAGAGGAAAGACAAATAGCTAAATAGCACATGAAAAGATGCTTAACATCACTAGCTATTAGGGAATTAGAAATCAATACTACATTAAGATATATTACACCTATTAGTGTGGTAGATATTTAAAAAAAAGAACAGAACTACAAATTTTGGAAAGTATATTGAGGTAAGGATATCCTCATTCACTGCTGGTGGGAATGTAGAATGGTGGAGTAAGGTTTGGCAGTTCCTCAAGAAGATAACTATAAACTTGCCATATGATGTAGGAATCCTACTGCTGAGTATATACCCAGAAGAATTGAAAACAGGAACATGAACAGATTATACACATATCAATATTCATTATTGACATTAATAATGAGTGGCATTATTCACTCGTGCCACAAGTTGGAATCAACCCAAGTGTCCATTAATAGATGAACAGATAAGCAAATTGTAGTACGTACATGAAATAGAATATTACTCAGTTGTAAGAAGAAATGAAGTATTGAAACATGTGACAACATGGATGAACCTTGAAGACCTTATGTTGATTGAAGTAAGCCTGTCACTAAAAGGGAAATATTGAATGACCTCACTAATATGACCTAAGCATATTGAGCAGACTCACAGAGATAGAGTCTGGAATATAGGTTATCAGGAGACAGAAAGGTAGGAGAATATGGGGAGCCAATGCTCAATATGGACAAAAACCATAATAAGGTGGAAGGCAGTGTTTTGACAGTAGGTGGCTGTGATGGTGGTGCAGGATGTAAATGAGGTTGATAGAGCTGGATTGTGAGGGTGAGGAGGATGGGACTTTGTCTTGGACTGTCCATGGAACAGGGGAAGGGCTGGAGAAAGAAACAGGTTAACTCTGGGGAATTGTCAGTGAGTAGTTGAAAATACAATTGTGAGAATGTTCTATTGACCAATATGGCAAGGAAGAATCACTAGTGCAGGGCAACAGTGATGGTGTATATTTGGGATAAGGTGAACCTAAGGCATACTTCTATGGAATATGAATGTGTTCATCTTTTCATATGGTGTCATCTCAGTGTGTGAAGATCCACACAATAAACAAGAAAACATTACACTCCTATCCTGTGGAGTCCTGCTACATTCTCAAATAGAGGGAAAAGAATTTCTTGAGGAAATAAGCAGTACATAATGAATGAAAGCAGATCAGTATGTCATTCCCCCAGTATTAATGCAGGTAATTATGAACTTTATTATTCCAAAATTGAAAATCAGTGGTTGCCATAAGTTCTGAGGGAAGGTGGCAGGAAGAATGAGGGTAATATAGGGGATTTTGAGGGCATTGGAATTGTTCTCCATGATCTTATATTGATGGATAGAGACCATTAGACATTTTGTCAGAACTTGTAAGTGTACAGTGTAAAATTTAAACCATAAAGTAAAACGTTGACCATGGTTAGAAACAATGCTTTGATATTTTTTCATCAATTGAAACAAATGAACCATACTCTTCTAGAAAGATTTTGGTATGTGAGAATATGGCAAAGGTAGAGGGTGAGGTGTATTGGAATCCCATATATTTTCTATGTGATTTTTCTGTAACCTAAAACTTCTTGGAAAATAAAGTGAAAAAAATAAGACACTAGGAGAAAACACAGAAGAAATTGTCAATTTACATAAAAGAGAAGATATCTTAAGTTAATGAAAGGCACAATGCAAAAGAAATTAATTAATTTTTTAATCTTTTCCTTTATTATTTTTGGATTTATTTTGGGAGAGGTTTTTGATTGCAGAAGTGTGCAAATGTGGCAGGGGAGGATTACTGGTGTGGCATGTCAGTGGTGGGGGGATGTGTGGAGGGGTGTACCTGGGGCTTACCTCAATGGAATATGAATGTATTCATGTGGTACTGGGGTGATGTCTCCATTGGTGGAGACCCACAGAATAACCAAAGGAGTGTTGAATTACCATCCTAGGAAGTCCTGCTATATTTTCTAATAGAGTGGCAAGAATTTCTAGAGTACATGGACAGGTCCAAGAAAAAGAGGACTGTCCAATAGGCCAGGCCCTTGATATTGAAACGTGTCCTTCAAATTCTTGTGAATTTGAATCTTAGCTTAGTAATATATATTGCCTAAGTTACTTCCTGAAAGCCTCTTAGTTGCTCATATGTGGCCTTTCTTTAAGCCAAAGTCAGCATATAAACTCACTACTTTCCCCTTGGTGTGGGATATGACTCCCAGAGAGGAGGTTCCCTGGCACCATGGGATTATTACCAAGTGCCATCTAGCAATACTTTTGGAAAAAGACCTAGACCAAAAGTGGGAAAGATTAAATACAAATACATTTTTATGGGTTTGATTTCAAAGTGAGTTGGGAGATCTTTCCAGAGGTTATGTGTATGCATGTCTCAGGAGGATCACTCAGGTGTAACAATAAGTCAACTGAGGAAGCACATGAGAATATTGAAGAACCTTGAGACTATTATTTTGAATGAAATAAGCCAGACAAAAAGGAAGGAATATTGTCTGGTCTCACTGATATGAACTAAATACAATGAGTAGACATATGGAGTTGAACCATGAAGTGTAGATTAGTGGGAAATAGAATATGTGATAAAGTAGAGAAGATGCTGGATGTGTGTACAATAATTAGAAAGGAATGGAAATGGAACTTGTTTACTCCCAGATTCTACATCTGTGGCTGGAGATAACAAATGTCCAAACTTCACTTTAAAGAAAATACTGATTCTCTGGGTACAGTGCCTGCCCAAACATTTGCAGTTCCATAATGAACTTCAGAAAAATGGAGGTAATCCCTTTTATTAACACATGGAGAAATGATGTTCTTAGAGAAAGGGCTGTATCAATGTCCACACAGAAAGTCAGGAATTTGATCTGATTACTTTCATGCCTGTACAGCCTAAGCCCAGATTCCAGGAAAAATAGAAGAATGAGTCCCCATTCTCCATCCCAAGTAATTTAGAAGCTAATTTCTGCTGGAAAAATTACACGGAGTACTTGAGGACATGGGGTGAGATATTCCAACCATTCTTAATAACAATAAACCATATCCAGGAGTAGGAGAATATCAGTCACACAAATCACTGATTTTAGAGTTGTTCCTACTGAGACTTGTGTGGCCATGGAAATATTTCCCACTCTGGCACTTAGACTCCCCATAACTAATAGAAAGTATCTGTCTCCAAATGCTATGAGAGTCCCACCAATATGATGTAAAGATGTGTATAAGAACTATCACAGAGCATTTTTCACAATGGGTTCAAAGTTAAAATCTAAATATGCAGGAAAAGTCAAATGGATAGGAAATCTGTGGTATGTCACATAATTGAATACCAGTCAGAAATAGGAATGAACTACTGAAAAAAAACAAAATCCTTATGTTGAGTGAATAAGCCTTACTCAAAAGTATACATAGCATATGATTCTGAAAATGTGAAGTTCCAGAGAAGGCATAATTCGTCCATTGTTGCAAACTATTAGAAAGTGTCTCTGTCTGTCTAAAGTTGGACATTTACTGGGAGGGGACATGAGGGAACTTTGTAGAGGGAAGATTAATGGGTTAATATTTAATAACTTGATAGTGGATTGGCTTACATAGATGCATGCATCTGTTAAAATTCAGTTAAAATGTGTGACTTCTCTTGCATGTAAATTTTAACTAAATTAAATAAATTTTAAAAGTCTTACACACAAGTTGAATGCATTCGGAAATACTAGGAAAAATATTACTGATGTCTCTAACTTTCTTTTTATTCCATAAACAAGTATGAGTTTTTTTTAATAATATATATATACCTATATCCCACATGGAAAATCGAGGCTCTTCATCCCACATTCAAATGAACCTATATGCATGTACATTTAATGTTTCTCAGTAATAATAATTTTAAGTTTCTGGGATTTCCCCCCCTAAAACAAAATCTGACAGAGTACCAATATTTTCTGAAATTGTGTCAATAAAAGGATTCATTGTTAATGACAATAAATATCAAGAACCATAAATTTAACAATAAAAATGTTAGCAAAAATTTTAATATTTTTTACTACAACCATGATTTCCATAATTAAATGTTTCTTAATTAATTTTTTATTTTTTTAAAAATTTAGAGTACATAAATGGTATATCAAAATTATAGGGGTCTCCCATGTACCCCACCCTCTCCCCCTCCACCACTTTTCTCTATTAACAGCATCTTTTGTTAGCGTGGTACATTCATTAAAATTCATGAATGCATACTGAAACTGCTGCTAACCATGGTCTATAGTTTACATTGTAGTTTACACTTTGTACCACACAATTTTATAGGTTTTGACAAAGTGTATAATGGCCTGTATCTGTCATTGCAATGTCATACATGACATTTTCAATGTCCCCAAAAAGCCTCATGTTACACCTATTCTTCTCTCTCCCTCCCCTCAAAGTCTCTGATGGTCACTGCCTTTATATCAGTGATTAAAAATTCTTCCATGTCTAGGATAATAATGTCTATTTAGTCTATAGCTGCATCCTCCCCATGATTGTTCATTACTCAATCTTGAGGATTTTGGTATGCTGATGCCCACTCTGTTTCTGATTGAGAAGGGATTTAGTTGCCATTGGTCAGATGGTTGGAACTATCTTGTTCACAGATGTGGATACTCTGTTTTTTGTGATAGGCATTGTCCACCATCACCCTATTGTTAGATGTCCTGAGTAAATCCAAAGTAGTAGAGAGCAAGTGTTGAAACTCTGCTGATTGGGGATCACATATTTCAAAGTAAGGTTCACTGACAGAGTGCTGAATTCCAATGATTATCTGCCATGGTTATAATGTCTAGATATCTCTAGAATCCTCAGGAGGACCACTGTTTAAGGCACTATTTACTTTGGCCATCAATGAAATCCTGCTGAGACATACATAAGCATAATTTCTGGAATGACCTCCTGACTCACCTGAAATTGCTTAGCCATAAAAACTCATTTGTATTTAATATTTCCCCCTTTTGGTCAAGGTCTTCTTCCAAATTCATTGCTAGTTGGCACTGGGTAATGATCCCTCAGTGCCAGGGAGACTCATGCCCAGGGGTCATGTCCCATGCCAGGTGAAAGGTAGTGCATTTTTCTGCTGTTTGGCTTAAAGAGGCCACATTTGAACAACATGGAGGCTTTTAGTAGGTATCTCTTAGGCAATATATAATATCAAGGTAGGAAAGGATCAACTCAATCATAAAAGCCATGGAGGAATGGCAAAAACTATTTGAGTGAGCTGCTGTGGGGATCCACAGACCAGGAGAGTGCTGTACATCATCCAGTAGGGAATGGGACAGAGAGACAAAGAGGCCAAATGAAGGTAATGGGTTATTAGCCCTGTGGCTGGGAATGGTATATATACCCCACACTCATAATAAATAGCTTCTAGCTTTCTTTTAAATGGCTAAAAAATAAACTCATTTGTTGCAGTATGTGAAAAATTAAATTTAAACATAATTTTGATGTTTCCACACCTATCCCATCAGGTCTCAGCTTGGTGTCCTAAGGTTAGAGAAGGCAGATTTGTTTGGGGACCAGGGGACATGGGTCTGAGACTTAAACCCAGGTAAGGCTGTAGCCAGACAAGCCTTGTCAGCAGGATCAGTGCTGAGAAGTCAAGGGAGGAGATGCCAGCACAAGTAACAAGCCTATGGAGTCTCCTTTGGCTCCTAGTCTCCTGTGTTCATATCAGGTACTGGGACTGGGCTTTTTATTATTGTCTCTGTGTACACACCTGGCTAATCTATGACTGTGCTCTCAGTGCATCACAATGGGATCTCTATGATGTCCTTTAGGTCCAGCTATGTGACCATTTTTCTTGACTCACTACACAGAGTCCCCAGAGGCCCAGAATCCTTCGCACCTCCACCTCACCTCCTCTTCCCCCTGTCCAGTTAGATGTCCATACATTATTGGTGAATTTATTGGGGATCAGAGAGGATTAAACATTCAGGATCACAACATCAGCTAGAATCAGGGAAGGCCTGGAACTCAGTGACCCTATGTTAGGGTGCAAAGAGCAGCTGGGATTGTAGAGGCCTAACTGGGCTGATTAGGCACAGAGTATTTGTGGGCTCCAACTCACTGCTTTAGAACACACCCCTCAGAAGCCCTGCCCTGTGCAGTCTGTGGAGATTTTCATGGTTAGAGTAAACAACCCTCAACAAACTTATTTTTACATATTAACCATAAGGATGACAAATATTTCCCCCTTTTTGTCCTTTTCAGTCCCCAAATGCAGTGGGTATATTCTGCTTTTGACCATTATTTGGACACCAAGTAATATTTTTTAAAACTTTTTTAAAATTTAAGTTTATCATTCATACATGAACATCCATAAACATAAGTGTATAATATAAGTTGTGAACTTACAAAACAAGCATACATATCATCATACAGCACTCCCACACATTACCCCACCACCACCAACTTGCAATGTATGAAGCAAATGTTACAAACTATGGAAAAGCATCATCAAAACATTACTACTAACTATAGCCAATATCTTACATTTGTCATATTGTTCCCCCAACCCACCCAGTTAATGACACCCTATATTAGTATCATATAATTGTTATAGTTCATGAAAGAATGATCTCATATCTGTTCTGCTAACCACAGTTCATCTTCTGCCACAGGATTCATTGTGTTATGCAGTCCCATGCTTTGTGAAATCCAGTCAAAGTATACACTCAGTGGCTCTCAAATTCATCACAATTTTGTACTGTCATCACCTCAGTCAACTTTAGAAGTTTTTCAATATTCCAAAAGGAAAAAATTCCATACCCCCTCTTATTATGTATTTGTTTTTCAAATTTAGAGTGATATTTATTCCCAGAAAAATAGGGGATGGTCATCTGATTGCATAGATCCTTGCATTTCTCACAGAAATTTCACTGGGTGTTCAGTGTAAAAAAAAAAAAACTTGTCATCAAGTTGCTTTGAAGCTGGACCGCCTGAGTTTTGTTTCCCCTTGTCACTGGCCATCACTGTCTTTGGCCAGTATGTGTCTTAAACTACCTTTGCCTTTTTAGACTTACATAAAGAAGAGGAAGTTGGAACCTGATTCAGAGGCTCTTGTGAGGAAAGTGCAGGAACAAAGTCAAGATCACAGAGTAATACCTGTGCTGTTTCCAATTTTAGCCCAATTTTTAAAACAACTTGAGCTGCCCTCTTGTTTCACAAATCCAAGTTTCTGGGAGTTTGTAACAGCAGCCTTAATGATAAAAACTGTTATTGTATTAGTCTGACAAAGGGGTGCAGATGTAAAGTATCAGAAATCTAGTGGCTTTTATAAAGGGTATTTATTTGGGATAAAAGTTTACAATACCAAGGCTGTGGAAAGTCTAACTCAAGGCAACATAAGGGGTGCTTTCTCACCAATGTCACGTGCCATGTGTTCAAGCAAGTTGGTGGGTTATCTCAGCCTGTTCTCTACTCTGCTCTGGGCTGCTTCATATTCTTGACTCTGTAGATCCAGTATTTTGAGACTTCATACATAAGGGATCCTGTAGTCCTCTTTGTCCTTGTGTAGGATGTGTTTCTATCTGGGCCTTCTATATCAGTGTCAAATGTCCTGCTCTCTTCACAGTGTCAGCTATAATCTGCCATGTGAATGGCTCATCTCTCCCTGGGACCTCAGGTGTTTGAGCCTTCTCCTTTCTGTCACATGGCAGGATAAAAAATGACAGAGGTTTCTCTTTCTGTGTGTCTTTGTGAGTGTCCATTTATAAAAGATCCAGCAATGGGGTGAGGACTCAAACTGAGTCATGCCTTAATTGACATAGACAAATCAAAAATGCCAAAAAGCAATCTTAACAGGTAATCTAATCAAAGAAAACTCAACTGCATTTAATATAGCCACACCCAGAAGAATAGATCAGTTTAGAAACATAATACTTCTCCTTTTGGTGTTCATAAAACTTCTACAGTCATATATTGCATAGTGGTCTTATAGAAGCCTGTTGAACCCATACTTAGAGTTTGAAAGGACAAAACATTTCTCTGTAAGGCCTTGGGCCTTGTTTCTCCAGACTGGCATTGTAACTATGAACTCTAAGATATCAGCACATTTTAGCATACTTTAACTTGGCCAACCCCAAGGAAGATAAAAAGGAAAATGACTGCCTCCTTGATGATGATTCTCAAATAGTTTCTGTTATTTTCTGGGTTAGGAGAAGTGAAGTACTGCTGAGGTTCTTCAATATCCTGCAGTTCTAAACTTACAGCCAAGTGATAGGGTAGTAAATGAAGATTTAGGAGAAGTGTGAGGATCTCTCACCAGCTCTAATATTATAGGAGTTTCTACCTTTAATAATATCTGTTTTTTAATGTAGTGGTTAATGTCTAGTAATGTATTTTGGGAGAGAGGCAAGAGATTTCATTTCCAGTGGTCAATCAGCCTCCTGGTACACAAGAAACTATCAGAGCACAGTAAGAGCCTCTTCTGGGAATCTGCACTAAATTGCTTTGATCACCTTCCATCCAATCTCAGAAACTGCCTGGGCAATATAAAATCTGGTACAGTAACCAAGTGTTGTATATAATCTGCATGTGAAATGGCTACAGGATGGGACAGGTGGATGCATCTATATGAAAAGCTGGGTTCCTGGTAAATGCACATTGACACTTCCTTCCCCACGTGCTGTCACCTCATATTGAGGAGGAGTGCAGTTCTCATTCTCTTCTGCAAAAGTGGGAGCACATAAGGGTTTCCACTGTGAAAAAGCTTATAGAGACTGCATAGATGCTGAAAACATTTCAGGACAGAGATTCTGTTGGTATTTCAGGCAAAAGTCCATGGTAACAATTTATTTGGGGGATTTCCCTCCAATCAAGCCTATGTTGATTCATTGGTATTTAGATTTTAACACACACTCATAAATTACAAAAGCTTTTCAATCATGTGTTTTAAATAATAAAATACACAGTGCACAAAAAAGAATACAGGACAATCAGAGATGTCAGAAATCATGATCCATTATAAAGAAGAGGATAAAAATCTAGAAAACACCAATGAACAAGACAAGAATCTGGACAAATCAAATGATAACTTTTTCAAAATTTTCAAGGAGATGAAGGAAAATACAGAGAAAGAATTCACATATATCAGGTAAACAGATGAGAAACATGAGAATTTTAGTAAACATTGGGAGTGACATTCTGTCACTTTGGCCATATCATATTGTTTAGAAGTGTGTGAATAAATCCAGGTTACATCAAAAAAGAGGGGATTACACAAGGATATGTATTCCAAATGGGGCCCTTTGAAGACACTACCTGTTATCTTCCTTACTTGTGGTAATCCTTCCATTTTAAGTTCATGCATTATGTTCAGGGGGCACCAGCTCTGGAGTTTTTAATATACACCTGATAAAGTCCCTGGTAAATAGGTGATAGAAGGTACCCATTTTTCAGGTGGGGAGAATAGGGAAACCCAAAGGGCACAATGACTTGACCAGGCTCACAGAAAAAGAAGAAGTAGAGCTGGGTCTCAACCCACTTCTTTCTCAATCATGGAGTCCTAAATTTCCAAGGCCTTCCCATGAGACTGTGATGAAGAATGTGTTTTTGTAAATATAGACTCAAGTAGATGACATGGGAAAGGAGGATGAAGATTCAGCAGCCCAAGGGGACTTAGTACATATTTTGTCCAAAGAAAGGGCGCAGATAAAGGGAGTCTATTAAGTGACATCATTTCTTTGCAGATATAGCACAACAGAACTTGGAACCTTGGTAAATGGGAAATCATATTCTATAGACAAAAACTCATGAGGTTACTGTGAACATTTAAGGAGAAAGCATGGTGTGTTGAACAACAGACTCATATATCTTCTTTGAAAGTTCTCTCCTGGTTCCTGGCTTTGGAATAAGGAGTGCTGGGTGTTCTGTGGTTTTTCATATTTATATTTTCCTCTCTTCTATGAAGAAGTGCTCTGACTCCCACCTCACTGATCTTTTGGCCATGGGAACACTTATTTTCACATTTTTAAAGGAGGTTTGATATTTCATCTTTGAAATCAATGCCCTTGGAGTAGCTAGAACAGGGGTAGCAGGTGGGTGGCAGGCTTATTCCTGGCACTCTTGGTCTCCTACAGGTGGCATGCATTATTGATTTCTGGGCTTGGAGAGACAAATGACAGAATTTAGTTGCATGGAAGACTTGAGGGGAGGGTAAATTGAATTTCTGTATAAAAGCCAAAAAAACAAAACAAAACTGTATCAATTGAAAAGGGTAATATGTATTTGTTGTTAATGACAAACATTAGACCTAAATATTATATTAAATTCCCATTTTTGTTATACCCTGGTAGTTGTGTTTTTTCTTTCATAACCTGCATCAACTTAAATAAGATGCAGTCTTTCTCAGTAGTCATTGAAGTAAGAACTCTTACAGGGTCAATAGTGTATTTTATGAGTTGGTAATTGTGGATACTTCTTAGTTATTCCCCAAATTCCTAATGGTGCCAAGTGTCACCCAGACACACAACAGGGCTCAACTCTGCCAGGTTGGCCTTTGCAGGACAGCCAACAGGTTGAGATAAAAACCCTGGCTCAAAAAGCCCAGGCACTTGTTGAAATGGCACAGCTGCCCTGGGATGTGTTTTGTTAAATGAAGTATAGGTATGGATGTGTTTTCCTTTAAAGAAAAATGTCAGGTTGCAAGTCTAGCCCAGGGCCTTGAAGAATGCACTGGTGTCCAAGAAGTTTCATGCACATGTCCACGAGGTTCCTGAGAACAGAGAAACCGTGTGGAAAGATTTAATAATCTAGTTGATGTACTACAGAAAGTTATTATTATTAAGAATTGTGAATTCCTAAGCTTTCAAAACAATAGTGTCTGTGGTTTCAGGGTAGAATTGTGAATGATTAACTTGTCCTTTGTCCTTTGTCCTTTGGAATGTTGTAATGCTGCTATGCAGGCAACCCCACTACCTATTAATTAAAAACAAAAATTTAGAAGGAGCCAGTCACTAGACATAACATTTGCATGTGTCCCCTGTAAAAGTAACATCAAGTTAAAGATGATGTGTACTGAAACCCTTATGGTCCTGTTTAATGTGCCATGACTAGAATTGAACAAAGGCCCTTCAAGACACTGTATCTCTCCTGCACAAGGATGGCCACTGTCCCACTGGATGGACTTGGTTACTTTCAATGAAGTCATTCCTCACAATTTGCAAGAATCATTGGAGTTCTGAGGTTTGGAACCCCTAAAAAACGGATAGTCCCCAAGCTGCCATTTGAAGTTTTACCCACGAGAAGAATCTCTGCCTGCAAACATTTTTCCAATTGGAACTCTGACCGGCTGTCAAAAGGGACTTTCCAGCCTCATGAGAGACCAGATTTTGGGCTTTCCCCTATTTTAATGTATATATATTTTCATTCTTTTCTATGTATTTATTTGATTATTTTTTTTAGTGATTGTGCAATTGTTTTAATCCTTTGATATAAACACAAACTCTTTTGATTAAATAAAGTTGCCTTTTCATAGCATTTAGCATTTCTGCCTCTTCCTTAGCAAAACCCTAGTGCATACCATTATGGTAGAGGATGGGTATATTATTTCATCTTAGGGTTACCATTGTTTGACAGTGTAGTGAGAGTCACCCAGCAGAGACCTACATTTATTGGAACAGTTCATCTAAGTCTTTGACAGAACTCTCCCTTTACATTTGAGACTACTTGACCAAACAAGAAATCCCAGATGGCCAAGACAGTCATTTGCTGGCCTCCCCCAACACCTAGAGGGTTGAAGTTCTTCCCCCTGTTCAGGCTCTGCCAACTGGTGCACCAGGATCCTAGTTAAACCTGATTCCTGATGGGAAGTGGTTATATTGGTTCAAGAGGAAAAAACAGGGGCCTGGGAAGTGACTGTTGGATCACAGGAAGGGAAAGAGCTGGGCTGAAGTCCTTTAGGACTTCAACATCTGAAGGTCTGAGGTCTCTACCTAAGGGTAGTGGACAGTTTGGCCATTTAGGCCTGGCTTCTACAAAAGAGTGAATGATTTTTTTTAAGAATTCCATTCTGATAGTACACTTTCTGACTAGTTCTGCACTAAGTAGTCACTGAAGGCTTGAGTGAACCTACAAAGATCTTCAAACATTCCCTTCCATCTGTTTAAAAAGTGCACAGATATCTATGAACAGACATGAGGCCTGGAGGATTTTTCTGCCTCTCCAGTTTTGACTGATGGCCTCTGTGTCACCCTGTCACATCTTCTTGATCCTCATCCTGAAAGGCTCACTAAGTCCATGAAGAGGTCCATGAGCAGCACTTGCATCATATCAACCTGAACATTGACTGAAGACTCCCTAGTGGAGGGCCAGCTCCTTCTCAGATTCTGTGCCCATTGAAGATCTGACCAGCAAGGCATAGTTCTGGAAGGTTTTGGAGCAACCCAATTATGCTGAGTGAATCCTAAGATCCCTTCTTTATTCCTGTGTTACTTTCTATGGAGGACAAAATCAAGGGAGGGAACAAACCTCTGTAGATATCTAAAAAGTCACAACACCATCCATATACATTTCAATAAGAAATACCTTGAAACTCAGTTAAAAATATCTTCTCAAGTACTCATGTATCTTCTTCCAGGAGAGGCCATATGTTGGGTCATAAGCCAGATCATAATAAATTAAAGAATAATGGAAGTTATACAAAGCAAATTTTGATCATAATGAAATGAAGCTTCAAATTAATAATAGAAAATGGGAAAATTAAAAATATATGGATATTAAAATCCACTCAAATAAGTCGGTAAAGCATAGAATTGCAAGAGAAATCAGCAAATATCTCAAAATGAATAAAAAGAAGGACACAACATATCAAAACTTATGGGATACAGTGAAGGCAGTCCTGAAATTTATAGCCCTTAATTCTTATATTAAAAAAGAAGAAAGTGGGACTTCCAGGAAGATGGCATCTGAATGAGGAAGCAGGGCTTACCTCTGTCACAAAAACAACAGAGGAAGCCAAAAGCTGTCCAACACACTTGCTTTGGGACTCTTCAGCCATGTAAGTGCTGCATAACCCACAGGAGGGTGAGGGACAGAGAGGTGAAGAAAGCAAAATGAAATCTGTAAAAGAGTTACTAATCCTGGGTTAAAAGAGTTCTTCTTCCCTGGGAAGAGCTAAGGTGTGGCAGGGGTGTGTCAGAGAATGGTTTCCATTCAGCTAATTTGACCAGAAGAACCCACTTTGAGTCTTGACTCTGACCAGAAAAGAGTCACCTGAAAATGGATGTTGAAAGAGCCACCTCCTTGGAAATATTTGCTAATGAGCACCATCTGCCAGCTGGCCAGGAAACTGCAAGAAAAAAAATTCTTAGAGTTGTCTCTTGTACCAAACTCGTGGGGGAGGATCTGCACCACATATCTATTTTGTTAATATAAGCTGGTCAAGTTTAGAGACTTAGAATAAGTCGAACCAAAAATCAAAAAGAGCTGTGAGAAAAAAGCACTATGCAAGAGGCAAAAATTGAACTTCAGAGTAAATTCACTAACATATTCAGATGCCTAGACACCAGCAAAAATTGGAAGTCAATATAAGAAATAGGAAGACATGGCTCAACTAAAGAAACAAATGAAAAATCCTGATGAGATACAGGATTAAAGATGATTAACCAATGACAACCACACAAATATCCTAAATCAATTCAAGGAGTTGAAATAAATATGCCTAAAAAAATAAAGGCTATTAAGAAGAAACTAGGTGAACATAAAGAAAAATATGAAAGTCTGCAATAAAAGTATCATAGCTTATGGAAATGAAAGACAAAATGGATGAGATTAAAAATAATGAAGGTGTTATAAGGACTACATTTTTAAAGTAGAATTTATTGTCTTACAGTTCTGGGGGCCATAAGTCCAAATTAGTTTGGTCTGAGATCAATGTTTCAGTCAACAGAAAAATAATACAACTGAAGATTATAAGGAAGAATCCATTTTCTTGTCTATTCCTTTAGACCTTTCCAGATTCTGGTAGCTTTCAGCATTCCTCAGCTCTTGGTCCCTTCCACCATCTTAAAACCTTACATATCTACTCTGACCAGGGATATTCCCAGAATCCTAAGTCATGATTGAATCTCACATATTTTCTTTTATTATTTATTTTTGTTTCATTTCCACTATGACATAAGAGCAGTGAATGTGGGAAGCTTGTATATTTTATCAATTAGTCCTGAAAAAATTCAGATTCTGGAATAATTGAAAACTGTAATAAATATGTGATATTGAAATAAATTACTTGATGGGGATCCAAAGTCTATTATACAGTTTATGCCATTAACCTAGCTCATCTTCATGCAGATACACTTTCAAGATGGGTCTATTTCTTGTGGAACTCTTTCTTCCTCTAAGGCATTTAAATATTAGTGCCATTTATTCTTCACAAAGAGTCGGTATTTAGAGGGAAAATAAGCCAAAAGAATCAACAAATATTAGTACTAATTGGAATAATTAATGAATTATGGTATATAAACCTTATCAATTCTGAGGCATTTTGAGAATGAGAGCTACCTCTTATCTGCAGTGATGTTCCACCTCCTTATCTCCTGAGATTTCTCTATATTTTTTGTCACAAGTCACTTGGCAACTAATTTTAATTGTAGTGAATATCACATTTCCTCACTAAAGATTGAGCAAAATTTTCATTCCCAGATACCCATACTATTCCAGGTCTGAAAACAGTACTTTCTTTCTCAAATTTAAATTAATTTCTATCCTATATAACTTAAAATAGCAATAATGGCATTTAAAAGTGAAAATTTATGCACCATCAGGCATTATTAATTTATCTATTTTTTCATGTTTTACTAATTACTGTTATGTACATACATATTAAGCATATATAAAGTAACAGCACATCATTTTTTATTGTCCATTGTTTAGTTAATATTCAATGTTATTTTCAGATTCACTCTAGTCATTATAATTTGCTGATGGGCACAACCTGCCAGCTGGCCAGATACATGAAAAATAGAATCTTTATCATATTAGACAAATTACAGGAACAGCTTTTACTTCACATACTTTTGCAAGTATTGATTTGAAGAAAAGTTTCATATTCTTCCTACTAATTGTTAAAAAATTCTGCATGCAACATAACCAGATCACTTCACAATCTTACATTATTATCCTAATAATATTTCAATAAAAATAAAATAGGCAATATTCTGAATAGTGTGGGAAAGCATGTTTTGTTAATGGATTTTCCCCTTTCTGATATTTCTGATGCAACACTACTTGAATATTTATTCACTTTTATTTTAGGATTGTCTTTTCTTCAGTATGAAAATGTTCATGCTGATGAAGAAATTTGAAATCACTAATGACTTTCCTCCATTCATTACAATGAGATATAAATAAAGTAATTTTCATACTTATTTCATTGAATATTTACTCCAGCAAAAATTATCTGCTATTCCTCTAGAGTTTTCTGTTCAAGTTAAAGATTTTCTTCTCTGATTTTCAGTTGTAGGAGTTATTACTAACCTGTATTTTTTTTTCTGTGCACTTAGGCTGAAGCTCAGCATAAATGTCCTCCTGGTAATATAGACATAGAGTTCTTCCCAGTGTAACTCATTCATGCCTAAATTACAAATAAAGGTATTTATCATAGATGACATTTATAGAATTATACACCTGTGTGTGTTTTCTCTTTTGTTTAAACAATAGTCTATGTATAAAGCCTATTCCATATTCATTACATTTATATTGAGTTCGCTCATGTTTTCCAAGATTAGAAGTCTGAAAGATGTTTCTCCCAAATAGATGGCATTCATAAGGTTTCTCTCCAGTGTTCATCACCTCATGTTGTCTGAGGGTAAAATGTTGACTGAAGGATTTCCCACATAGACAATATTCACCAGGTTTTTCTACTGTGTGAGTGTTCTCATGGTGCCTAAGTACAGATTTATTGAAGAATTTCTCATATATATGACATTTGTATGTCTTTTCTCCAGTGTGATTCTCTGAGGTTTTCTAAGATTAGAACTTTGTTTTCCCACAAAGATGGCCTTCAGAAGTTTACTCTTCAGTGTGAGTGTTCTCATGTTGTCTAAGGACAGAAGATTTACTGAATGTTATCCCACATACATGACATTTGTATGTATAGTGTGGGAAAACATGTTTTGTTAATGATTTTTCCCCTTTCTGATATTTCTGATGCAACACTAGCTGAATATTTATTCACTTTTATTTTAGGATAAAAGTTTTATTACTCTCCAAAGTGATTGGTCTTGCACATACATGATGTCTGTATCCTTTCTCTACATTGTGAGTTTTCTAATGTTGTCTAAGAGAAGACCTTTGTCTAAAGATTTTTAAAAATTCATGGCATTTGTGTGGGTGCTCTACAGTGTGAATTCTTTCATGTTGTCCAATGTTGGAAGATTTTCTGAAAGTTTTCCCACATATTTGACATCTGTATATTTTTCTTCAGTATGAGTTCTCACATGTGGCCTCAGTTCAGAATTTTCTCAAGGCTTTCCCATGTTGCTGACAGTTATATGATTTATTTATAGTGTAGATTTGATTACACTGATTAAAAGATAACAGGTCATTGGGGACTTCTTGAAATTGTTCTCTGATATAGGATTTCTTTCTCATATGAGATCACACATATTGAATCATTGTTGGGCTATGAGTGCAATCGTCTCCCAAGACATTAAATTCTAGTGGATCCTCCAGAGTGTAAGAACTTCTCTGTTGGAAGGAGAAGAGTTTGCTAAAGTTTCCTCACAAATATTCATTAACTTAATTCTCTATGTAAGAAATCAGGATTAATCATTCTCTCTGTAGGTAAAATTTTTCACATTATTTGCATTAAAATGATGTGTTATTCTTTTGAACAGATTTGATTTTTTGGGTCAACTCAATTTGATAGCCATTTAATTACTTTGAAAGACTTTGTTATGTTTCAAATACCAGAGATATGCCATGATTTTTCAATTATTCTTGTATAAATTCTCATTTTATAATTGAGGAAAAATTAATTTTTCCCTAAAATTAAAATTTCCAAAATTTTTGCTGGGAGTTTGTTTAATCACATGTTTATTTCAGCCTGGTTATTTTTCTGAATTCATTCCCAAGTTTTTAATTGTATGTCCTGGGTTAATACACATCAAATTTACCATTGACAAGATGGTAGATAAGGTCTAGCTGCAGATATGTTGCATGGATATAATTTTTTCTTTTCAAGATCACATTCCATGCCTGAAATGACTGAGGATCATGGAGCCTAGAAAGCAATGGTTTGACATATTTAAGGTGCTAAAAGATAATAAAAAACTGCCAAACAATAAATCTGTACCCAACAAAATTGGCTTTCAAAAATGAGGAATAGTTCAAAATATTCACAGATAAACAGAAATTGAGAGAGTTTGTCAAAAACAGACCTGACCTTCAAGAATTATTAAAGTGAGTGCAACAGGATGAAAGAAATAAAACAGGAGAGACAGCATTGGAGGATAGTGTAGACAGGAAAAGTGTTAGTAACAATAACAAAAAGGATAAAAAGATAAATAAAGACAAAATACATCACATATAAATTTAAAAATAAAATGGCTAATATAAATAGTCTTGACTGTAATAAAATTAAATATTAATGGATTAAACTTTCCAATAAAAAGACACAGATTTAAGCATGGATAGGGAAATATAACCAATCTCTTTGTTGTCTACAAGAAACTCATCTTACATCCTGGTACTCAAGGAATTTAAAAGTGAAAGGTTTGAAAATGATTTTACATGCAAAAAATAACCATAAAAGGGTGGGAGTAGCTATACTAATATCAGAGAAAATATACTTTAAATGGAAAACTTTTGTAAGAAACAAAGAAGTAAACTATATATTGATTTAAGGGGTAATGTATTGACAAAAAAGAACAATCATAAATATTTATACAACTAACAAAAATACACTGGAAAAACAATGGATAAACTAAGAGGAGAAATAGATGCCTCTATAATTACAGTGGGGGAGACTCATACACCATTATCAAGATTATTCAGAACATACTGACAAAGGGTTAAAAAAGATTCAGACACCTTGGAAAATACATTAGAGGATCTAGACCTAAGAAAAATATACAGAACAGAAGATCCATGTACAGGATACATAATCTTCTCAAATGCATGTGGTTTATTCTCCAGGATAGACCACATGCTAGGTCACAGAAAATGTCTCAATGAATTTAGAAATATTGAAATTATGCTAAGTATTTTCTATTACCACAATGGAATGAAGCTGGAATTCAGTAAGGGGCAGAGAAGCAGAATAGACAGAAAGATATGGAGATTAAACAACTCATTCTTCAACAGTGGGCAAGGAAGAAATTGAAAAAGAAATGAGTAACTCCCATGAAATGAATGAAAATGAGAACACAACGTATGAAAACCAATGGGACGCAGCTAATGAAGAGCTGCAAGGGAAATTTATAGCCATAAATGCCTATATTAACATAGAAGAGCTAAAATAAGAGACCTTAATGTACCTAGCAATGAACTAGAAAAAGATCAACAAACTAAACCTAAAGCAAGCAGAAAGAAAGATATAAGAAAGATTAGAGCAGAATTAAAATGAAATTGTAAATAAACAAAAACACTAGAAAATTAACAAAACCCAAATTTGGTTCTTGAGAAGATTAATCGAATTGACAAACCTTTAGGTAGACTAACAAAGAAAAAAGAGAGAAGATACAAATACATAAGAAAAGGAGAGAGGGGATATCACCACTGATCCCATAAAAATAAGGAGTATCATAAGAGGGAACTTTGAAAAATTGTAGGCCAACAAAGTGGATAATTTAAATGAAATGGACAAATTTCTAGAAAAACACAAGTAATCTACATTGACAAAAGAAGAAATTGATGAGCTCAACAGACCAATCAGAAGCAAAAAATTGGATTTGTCATGCAAAACACCCCAATCAAAAAAAAATACAAAAAGAAATAATCCAAAATCAGATGATTCTACTAATAATACCGGAAAGATTACACAACAGTCCTGCTTAACCTCTTTCAAGAAATAGAAGTGATGGCAACAGTATCTAACTTAGTCTATTCTGCAAACATCACCCTAATAACAAAGCCATATAAAGATGCCACGAGAAAATAAAACTACATACAAATATTTCTCTTGAAGCTGGATGTTAAAATACTCAACAAAATACTTGCTAATCATATTCAAAAACACATCAAATGAATTATACACAATGATCAAGTGGGTTTTATCTTTGATATACTAGGATGCTTCAATATAAGTAAATAAATCAATGTAATACACCACATTAAAAGTTCCAATGAAAAAAAATCACGTGATCATTTCTATTGATGCAGTAAAAAAGATCCTTGACTATGTACTGCATCCTATCTTGATAAAAACACTTTGAAATGCAGGAATAGAATGAAACTTGCTAAACATGATAAAGGGTATATATGAAAAATCCATAGCTAACCTAATAGTCGATGCTTAAATGTTAAAGGCTTTCCCTCCAAGATCTGGAATAAGAGAAAGATGCCTACTGTCAATGCTCTTATTTAACATTGTGTTAGAAATACTAGCTTGAGCACGTAGGCAAGAAAATGAAATAAAATACATTCAAATTGGAAAGGAAGAAGTAAATTTTACTATCTGCAGATGACATGACCCTATATGTAGAAAACTCAAAAAATCTACAACAAAGCTTCTACAGTTGATATACGAGTTCAGTAAAATAGCAGGATATAAAATCAACAATCAGTAACATTTCTGTAAACTAATAATGAACAATCAGAGGAGGAAATCAAGAAAAATTTCCATTTGCCATACCACTATGAGAATCAAATATCTAGGAACCAACTTATTTAATGATGTAAAGGCCTTGTACACTGAAAGCTATACAACATTGTTAAAGGAAAGTAAATAAGACATAAATTAATGGAAGAATATTCTGTCTTCATGGACTGAAACACTAAATGTCATTAAGATGACTGTCCCACGCAAATTGTTTTACAGATTTAATACAATCTCAGTAAAAATTACAAAAGCATTTTTTACTGAGTTGGAAATGCCAATTATGAAAGTTATTTGCAAAGGTAAGGGAACCTGAATAGCCAAAAACATATTGAAAAAGATAAACAAAAATTAAAGATCAGTCTACCTGACTCTAAAGCACACTACAAAGCTACAGTGGTCAAAATTGCATGGCATTTGCACAATGATAGCCATACTGAAGAATGAAACTGAATTAAGACTTGTGATATAGTTCCTTACATATATGGTCAACTGATATTCCACAAGGCAACCAAGTCCATTCAACTGGGGCAGAATTGCCTCTTGAACAAATGGTACTGGGAGAACTGGATATGCATATCCAAAAGAATGAGATAGGATCACCATCTCCTGCCCTATACAAAAATTACTCAAACTGGAGCAAAGATCTAAATATAAGATCTAATAGCATAAAACTCCTAGGAAATTGTGTAGGGAAGCATCTACAAGATCAAATAGTAGGAAATGTTGTCATAAACTTTTCACCCTAAGTACAAGCAAAAAACAAACAAACAAAAAGAAAACAGATAAATGGACCTTATAAAATTAAAACTTTTGAGCTTCAAAGGAATTTGCTAAGGAAGTGCAAAATCAGTTACTTAATTGGAGAAAATATTTGTGAACCAATTATCTGATGAGGGGCTAATATCCAGCATAAGTAAGGGAATTCTACATCTTGAAAAGAAAAAGAAAAACAACCCATTCCAAAAATGGGGAAGAGATTTGAATGACATTTTTCCAAAGAGAAAGTAAAAATGCCTCAGAAGCTTATGAACAGATGTTCCACATCACTCACTATTAGAGAAATTCCAATCAACACTACAATGAGATATTATCTTATCCCTATTACATTGGCAGCTATTAAAAAAACAGGGAATTGCAAGTATTGGAAAGGATATGGAGGTAAGGGAAACTTCATCCACTGCTGTTCAGTATGTAGAATGATGCAACCATTGTGTAAGACTGTTTGGCAATTCCTAGGGGGCTAGCTATAGAATTGTCATATTATCCAGCTGGGAATATAACCAGAAGAGTTCAAAGCAAGGACATGAGCAGATATATGTATAGCAAAGTTCATATTGGCATTATTCACAATGGCCAATTTGGAAGCTACTCAAGTGTCCATCAACTGAAGTATGGATAAGCAAAATGTGATATACATATACAATGGAATATTATTCATCTGTAAGAAGGAATGAAGTATTGGCACACATAACAACATGGATGAATCTTTTTTAAAAAAATTTATTGAAGTATATCTTTCATACATGAACATATATAAACTATAAATGCTCAGTAAGCATTGTGATCTCACAAAACAAGCAAGCATAACATCATACAGGGCTCCCACACATCACCCCCACACACAAAAACACTCTGCATTGTTGAAAAACATCTGTTAACAAATCATGAAAGAGCTTCATCATAATATTACTGCTAACTGTTGTCCATATGTTCCTCCCCTATACATTTTTTAAGCATTTATTTATGTAATTACTTTAATTCATTTTTACCCACCCCCATTTTTGCTGTTTCTATATTCATTCACTGGGCAACTCTCTATGTCCATTTCCTGTCCACTCTTCTCATCCTTCTCCTCCTGTCTTCAATGGGATTCGATCATCATAATCTCTGTTATGGGAGAGAGGAATCCTGCCACCTATGCCAACTTAGTTCCTGGCTTTTAGGTACATCTCAACTTGTCTCTCACTTGTGTCATTTTCCTGTTATGTCATCATTTCACTGCATGGCTCCTGGGGCCTGGTGGCTCACCCAATCTTGGGGCCTGATGGCTCACCCATGGATGGGGCCTGGCGAATAACCAACTTCCATTGCCTGGTGGCACACCCATGCATGGGGCCTGGCAGTGCACCTTTGCATGGGGCCTGGTGGCCCACGTAATTTCTGTATTTTTCTTTTTTTAAATTTTTACCAGGAGGTCCTGGGTTTTGAACCCAGGTCCCTCCATATGGGGACCTGTTGCCCAACCACCTGAGCCACATCCGTCCCCCTGCTATATCTCTTAAGATTGACCAAAGACACCCAAAGTTACAGTCTTTTCCATACAGGCTGGTCATATAATAAATCAGGCTTAGTTTATCACCAGCGTCCTAAAAACCAGACCTAGGGAGATAATCTAGGTCTGGGGACACATGCATGGCTTCTAATATAACGAATGTTTAGCATACCCTGATTATCACAAAATCAGGACAGCAAGAATACTCATACATGGATGAAACTTGAAGACTGGATATTGAATGAAATAAGCGTCTCACTAAAGGACAAATATTGCATGGTCTCACTGATATGATTAAGTATATTGAACAGATTCACAGTTTTAGACTCAGGAAGATAGGTTATCAGCAGAGATAAAAGGAGTAGAGTGTGGTAAGTTGATCCTCAATACGGCAAAACACATGATAAGTAGGAAGGATGTGATTTGGCAGTGGATGGGGGCAATAGTGATTGAAGATACTGGAATATGAGGATGAGCAGGATGGGAGAGTTTGGTTGGACTATCCAAGGGACTGGATCGAGGGCTGGAGGAAGGAACAGATGAGTTCTGGGGATTTGTAAGTCAATGGTTTACACTATAATGGTGGGAATGTTCTCTTGGTAAATATGCAAGGGAGGTTTACTGGTGCAGAGCATTGGTAGTGGAGGAATATGTGAGAAAGTGTGCACCTGATTCATATGGAACATGAATGTGGTCATCTTGTCATAGGATGTCAACTCAGTGGGTGGAAGCCCACACAATATGTAAGAAAGTATTAAACTCCCATGCTGGGAAGTCCTGCTACATTCTCATATAGAGGGGGAAGAATCTCAAGGACATAGGCAGTGGTTAATAAAAGAAACAGACCAGTATGGCAAACCTTCAATATTAATACATGTAGCTATGAACCTTATTATTCAATAATTGTAACTTAGTGGTTGTCATACTTTTGGAGGGAAAAGAGAGGGAAGAATGAGTGAAATATAGGGTAATTTGGGGGCATTGGAATTGTTCTGCATGATTTTGCATTGATGGACACAGCTCGTTTTATATTTTGTCAGAATCTGTAAAAGTGTACAGTGCAAAATGTATGCCATAAAGTAAACCATTGCCATGATTAGTAGAATTGCTTTGATATTTGTTCGTAAGTTGTATCAAATGTACCATACTCATGTAGGATGTTATTGGTAGGGGCAGCTATGGGGAGAGGGGGCTTAATGGGATGCATCTATATATTCTATGTGACTTTTATGTAAACTAAAAATTCTTGGAAAATAAAGTGAGAAAAAGTAAGACACTGGGGTAACATACAGAAGACATTGTCTGTATACCTAAAACATAACAGAGCTTAAGGTGATGAAAGCCACAGAGGAATTTTTTTTTAAATTTTTAAGTTGATTTTATTTTAATTCACTTTATTTCATTATTAATTTTTGACATTTTTTTTTTTTTGGAGTGTTTCGATTGCAAAAGGGTTGCGATTGTGGCAGTGGAGAGTCACTGGTGCAGGTCATCAATTGTGGGGGAATTTGTGGGGAGGGGTACACCTGTGGCATGCCTCTATGGAATATAAAATGTGTGTTCATGTGTTCATGGGGTCTTGTCTTAGTGGGTGGAGACCCACAGAATAACCCACAGAATAATGAGTTTTCATCCTGGGGAGTCCTGCTATGTTCTCTAACAGATTGTACGAATCTTTAGAACACAAGAGCAGTGCATAGAAAAGGACGATAGACCAATATGCCAGACCCTTGATATTTGTGCTTGTACTTATGAACATTGTTCTTTTGAAATTGAAACTTAGCCTAGTAATATATATTGCCTAAGAGTTACCTTCTGAAAGCCTACTTGACATTCAATTTTTGCTTCTCTTTAAGCCATATTCAGCATATAAACTCACTACATTCTGCCCAGCATGTGACATGACTCACAGGAATAAGCCTCCATGGCACCAAGTGATTATTACCAAGTTCCAAATAGTGATGCATTTGGAAAAAGAACTAGACTAAAAAGGGGAAATATTAAATACAAATAGGTTTTAATGGTTAAGAGAATTCAAAGTGAGATAGGAGGTCATTCCAGAGTTTATAGTTATGCATGTCTCCAGAGGATCAAACTGACTGCCACAGTAAACAGTGCCTCAAATAGGCATGCTCCTGAGGGGTCTATAGACACCTAGACACTACAGGCAGAACAGACAATCCCAGGAAATGGCACCCCTTTGGTGAGTCTTACCTTGGAATGTACCTATCTCCCCAATGTGCCAGAGTTAGACTCATTTAAAATTGTGCCACACATGGTTATTCTGTCCCTTTTATTCTTTCCAGAGAATTATATCTTTTTGCTGATTATATGTTGGGTGACCCCTTATCTCAGCATAGTTGCAGGCAACACCTACTTTCCAGCTCATTTGATGCCCCTATTACAACTAACAAAGCATGAAATAGAAAAATGGCCCCTTCAAATACCAGAGAGTATCTACAATTGCAAACAAGATATTTCCATCCATCTGCCCTGTTGTAATCTAAAACACCTCTCAATTCAATGCAGAGAGGGCATCACTATCCCCAAATCCTCAAGATTGAGTAATGAACAAATATAGGTGGGACTGCAAGTATGGAATAAATTAGATTTATCATTATTTTAGTAATGTAAGAACATTTGACATTGATGTAAAGTCAGTGGTCACCAGAGGTTCTGAGGGGAGTGAGAGGGAAGAAGAGTTGTAACATGGGGCAATTTTGGGACATTGAAATTGTTCTGCATGAGAGTGCAATGACAGATACATGCCATTATACATTTTGTCAAATCCTATAAAATTGAGGGGCACAGACTGAAAACCATAATGAAAATTATAGACCATGCTTACTTGCAATGCTGCAATATGGTTTCAACAATTGTTACAAATGTACCACTCTAATGCAAGATGTTGTTAATTGGGGAAATTGTGAGAGAAGAATGGGTGTGTTATATGGGAATCCCCTATATTTTTGATTGAACATATGTAATTTAAAGCTTCTTTAAAAATAACAAAAAAATGCAGATTCCTTGCCTGAAATGATTGGGGAAAGAGAAACAACATTTTTAGAGGGCCATTAAGAGAATTACAAAAATCTAAGTAATCCAAATATTACTATGATATATTTCAATATTGTCAATTATAGATATGGAATGGTGAAAAGATGTCACATTAAGGGTTAGAAACTCTTTTTAAAAACTGAGAGATAAAGTATTTTCAGGATTAAAATAAGGGAGAAATAAAATGAAGATTAGATATTTGCAGGTAAAGTGAACATAAACCTGAAAGAGGAGGACGATGGCAATGGACATTATGTGAAATTTAACTGCAATAAGTACATTAATATTCCTTTGATTAAAGCCAAAGACAATGACAAATGGATACTTGAATAGAGATGAGTACATGTGAGATATAATGACATCATTACAGGATTTCTTGATCTTTTTCCATGCCATTTTTAAGAGACTATCACTCACTTAAGGACATTTTTTAATGATATTTCCAATAAATGTCCAATTTATTGACCAAGCCCATTCTTGTGTGAATTCACAGGTTCCTGGATCTCACCTGGTCTCTAGACTTGGAGAAAGTGTAATAATATTTTCCACAGTCCTTTCCTTGCTACAACTGAGAAATAGCATCTGATTTGCAGAGTTGACACCCAGTTTATATGAAAGAGATACAATGGATTTTGAATTATCTCCTAATAACAGTGCATTATCTTCAAGTCCAGGGCAGGCTATGATGAAGAATAAAGTAAACATTGAAGGTCAAAACAGGGAAGCACACCTTGAAAACAGCACATTGACAATAATTCAATAGCAAAGGATGCTTGACTATATGCCATAAAACCTTAAGGCACTGTGGTTATTGTGGTCCATGTCCAGGTTGAGAAACTCTAGCAAATTTTTTCTTTGCATAAAGGGAAAATTATGTTTCCACAGTGGTTGAATAGCATTTTTTAAAAGAATCCAATAATCATAAGGTCTACCTAAAACAAATATTTATATATGGAAAGTATATCCTGATTATATTTTTACTGTTATGAAATACCAAAATAGTCCCTAAAGCAAATTATTAGATAATATTTAATCAATTTATATATCCATTTAAATAAAGTTCATTCAATTCTCAAGAATTTTCTGTGTATTGGTGTTTGCGTACCAAGAAAGACATGAAATTTTAGTCTGGACGTTTAGGTTTCAGTGGTGTGGAAAAAGATGTCAGTTAATAAGTGGAGAATCAAATTTCTTCCAGATACTTTTAAGTTTTATGAAAAGATAAGGGCAGAACTTGGAATGGCATATGAGAAAAACTCTTCCAAATACTTGTTGAATAGTTAAAGGATAAATTGGATACATTTGACAGAAAGTTAGATATGTGATGATGATGAAGATGATAGATGGTAGATAGATAGATAGATAGATAGATAAAATTTTGTAAGTTCATCAATAGAAATCTGATGATTGATAGGTTTCAGTGTCCCTTCTCTAAACAGCTTTCTCTGGACTGTGTCTATCTTGGTCTACTCTTCCTGTGTGAAGTCTATAGATACATATTTGAAGGTTATTGATTGTTAAAACAACAGAGACATTTAAATTCTGACAGGACTCTCCACACTAATATCACAGTCAGAACAGTTAGATGACATCATGAGGAATGGAGGGGCTATAGTGAAAGAAAGCTCAAATTATGTTTGAAATTTCAGTCACAACACTATGAATGAAAACCTAGTATTTTACATTAAATATACTTAAAGAGACATTCACATGCTGAACATATAATGTTCCATTAGAAAGCAATATCACATGGGCTGTGGTGTGATTATAAGAGATAAGTTCAGGCAGTCTAATAGCACAAGTCAGGGAACCTTGAAAACTGCTATATTCTATTGCAATCCTGGCCTGACTTTTCCTGACTCTTAAGAGGCCATACTCAATTTTACCTTGGACCTCCAAATCCTGATTATCATTTTCTATCTTTTCTTCTCCTTGATTCTCAGATAAAACATAGAGTGTTCTTAATGTGTTCTGGTCTCTCCAGTTCCTCAACAGTTTCACCAAATCTAAAATTTTGCTGTAACTACTGAACTCCTTTACTCTATGAACAGCCAAAATCAAGTGAAAAATATTCCCTTATTCACTGTTTCCACTTAGCAAAATTGTACAAACAATATTTACAAAAGGGAAATGTTTTAATAGGGACTAGGGGATGATAAGAAATCCAACCATATTTTCAAAATACAAAAATATCTATATACACTTTAATATATTTACTACTAGAGAAAACTATTTTTCATGGCATACCTTGTTTAACCTCTCTTGTGCTCCCTGAACACTATGCAACACTTACCACAGCACCTTTAACACTGGATTGAATGAACTCATCTGCTCAAATATCTGCCTCTCATTTGGAGTGTTATGTTGTGTCCTTACTCATCTCTATCACATGTTGTCACCACAATCCTAAAACCATTAATATCACTTAAAAGGTTAATGAGGAAATTATTTCTCCACCAAGGCCATGAGCTCCCTCTCTTCTCTGAAAACACAGCCTTAATGGAGCCTGGAACAAATTAGTGCAAATATTGAAAGGAGATTATTTCTTAATTTGTTGCTGACCCATCATAATTATCCCAGAGGAAAGGACACACTTGGGTCATTCTCAGATCCTTAAATGTCTACTGAGTGCACCCATAATAGACAGTGTAGTAGGAGAAATCTGTCCATGTTCTGGCAATAGAGATGAAATTTCAGTAAAAAAAACAATTCCTCACTCACCAAGACATGCATTGTGAACTGTTTGGGCATCAGCTGTATTCCTCTGATTTTTCACTCTTAAGAACAGGCAGAGGACAAAGCAGGCAATGATGACTATGGAGAAAGAAGCCATGAGATTCAAGCCTTGTCCACAATTTCTAGAGCCACTGGTTTTAAATATCCTAATTTTCACCTGGATTTATACTTGCATCCAACAAACAGAAATACAAAGTGAGCTTCAGAAAAATAGTGGGAAGACTATCATCTCCCAATATAATAAGTGATAATGATGTCCCTTGTTAATAAATAAAATATTTATACAGATATTATAGATATGAATATGAAAACCATTGTTTTATATGTTAACTAGCCCATAGTGTTCTGAATTTTACATTTTCTCCCTGATTACAAAACATAGGTATCCCTAACAGTGGCCACATGTGGATTTTGGTCACCACATAAAGACAAACACTACAGAATTTCTCAGATTTAAGGAATTTTGGTTTATGAACTGTTTATCAGTCCCCTGGACACATACTGCCTTCCTGCTCTACCAAATTCCTGCCTTTTTGTATATACTTCTCCCAAATAATTTTGATTTCCCCACATGGGACTTCCAGAAATATTACTCCCAGAACCCTGACTTTTATATATATCCTCAAGACTTTGATCCCATTCATGAAAATTAAAAATGCAGTTCATGATGGTGTTAATCAATTAAAGACTTTGATCATTTGAGGTAATAATTACATGCATTAAATGCATTAATCATTTATAAACTATAAGTTCCACTTAACACTTTGTGAATAATTAATGTTATTTCATGTGCAAAATGATAATGTGTTATAAACAAAAGAAAACACCCCTTTGTATCTGAAATCTGGAAGAAAAGTAAAAATGATGTACTAAATGTGACAGATTCACTTACATTATTCTCAAAATAATTTATAGATTATGATTTATTTGTGAAAAAATATTTGAGGATTATTTAAGAAAAAGGACATGATCAGAAGTTGAGAAAATTTTAGTACTAGGACTAAATTACATGGCTATAAAATGACAAAGCTAGAAATGAGGTTTGCTTTGCATATATGCCTTGCTTAAATTTCTGGAACTTTACATACCATACCTAATTTTACCCTGGAATGTACCTTGCCACATCAATAACCATGGGTCACAGCTCGTGGTTACAGCCATTTTATTTTGCTTGGTTACATGATTGCTTCTCATGAACAGATTTATCTACCACATGGAAACTTTCATTGTTTTGATCCCCCTTGCCAAATATCAGTCACTATAATGTCTCTATCTTCATCATTTCAGTATACTTTAATCCACATTTACTCATTTCAACAGATATTTACCAAACCAACATTTTGATTTTTTTATGTCCAATGCACTATTCCTATGTCTACCAATAAACACTCTACATTCTTACAATTTTCTATGATGGCACTGACAGAGCACATGACTAAGATATTGTTCCTGGTACAAACAGAGTCACACTAGTGACTATCAAGTATGTAGTAACTCTGCTGTATTAATACTGTATTGATAATTAAATAGTTATGCTATTCTCCATAAACACTTAAGGTCTTCTCCATGTTTTTTGAATTTCACACATTCTCATATTGCCCTTCAATTTCAAAGGATTGAATCATCTCCTGCTAAGCAGATGGATCATAAAATTTGACTACTTACTCTTTAATACCATAATTTTTTTTTCATATTCCTTGCATTCACACACATTGCCTATTACTTCTCTCCTATTAAACTGAAAAGTCATAGTATCACTGGCTGAGTTCAACATAGTCAATTGAACTCTTACTCTCTTGTTTTGTTTGCAAATATAAACTGATCATAAATTCCATCTCTTTTGCCAGAATCCTCTCCCTGTCTTCAAAGTCCATGTTATCATGTAAGCTTATATAATTGATGCATGACCTACTTTGGGGACCTTTGTTTTTTCTTTCTCTGACATCTTAGTCTCCTGTTTTCAAACTACTGTAGTTATTCCTTCCACTTATCCACTGCAAAGAAGAGCACAATACATTATTGGAACATCTTAAACTAAATCCTAGTCCTTCTTCTCTCCTTTTATACACTATCCTGATATGCTCACATATTTAATTGATTTTAATTTTTTCCATCCCTATCTCTGAATTGATAGTAACTAACTATTTCTCTAGGATGCTTCTCTGAGCTATGATCATTAAATGCTTAATTACATAACCTAAAATGTATTATATTTCACAACATTATCTGTCTCCCAAAATAAAAACATCTTTTGTCTTCAATATCAAGTTTCCCACTAGATATTCAGAGATTGATGCTTTACATTCCTTCACAAAACTACAAAAGACAATGAAACAGTGTTTTTATATCTATAGTAAGCACATTTTCACCATTCATTTCCACCTTAATCCACAAACATACTCCTCACTCCATACTCATTTTCTCTCATTCCTAGTTTGAATATGAATTCCTCAGGGATCCTATCACTGAACTCCACCAATGTTAGCATTTACATTAGCTCTATGTTTGGTATGTCTCTCCCATTGATGTGGACACAGAAAAATCAATCCATGAATGCTAAGATGAGACAAATTTCCCATTGACCAATATATATGCATTTTAAATCAGGAGAAATATTTTCACAATTACCTCACCTACCCTCAGAAGACCTACCACCTGAAATATCTGTAGTCATATTAAACAATTATCTTCTGATGAAAAATTCATTGAAAAATAAAGGAAGACATGTTTAGCATTTACTCCATTACTCAGTAGGTCCAAATTAGATTGAAAAAATTAGAGAAGCCAATACTTTATTGAAGCTGTGATGAGAAAATAAGAAATAAAATTTTTATGGTGTGCACTCATTTTATAGAGTTGATGATTTCATGAATCATCCAATTCAAACAATGCTTCCTGATTAAGTTGAATGTCATTCAAGATAAGTGTAGGGAGTGGATGTGGCTCAAGAGTTAGTGTGAATGTTTCCCATATAGGAAGTCCCACATTCAATCACCAGCCCATGACCTTAAAAGAACAGTCTAATCAAGATCTGGTCCTTTATACAAAATAGTTACCCTTTAATTTGGTAAATCCAGAGATGTAACTAAGTAGAAAAGATTATATCCTTTAATTCAGTCATCCTTCTACACATCTCAAAAGCAACCCACACATGCCTTACTACAGATGCCTCTCTCTTTTGTGGGTTTTGGTGGTTCTAGGCTATGCTATAGAGAATATGCAGCAAGTGAATACTTAAAGCTATTTATTTCTGAGAGGTCTTGTGATTTACCAACATTCTGTCTGATTATGGTTATCAATTTGACTCTAAATACATATACTTATTCATCATGAAATTTTATATTCAAAATATTAGGGATTCACAGAAAAAATGCTAATAGAAACCCATTGAAATATTTAAAGCAGCAAAATTATATGATCATATTTGTGTTTGTAAATTAGTCTTTCTCTGAATCATAGAATGAAGTAACTTAGAAGCAATTGGTGACATTTAAGAATTAGATGATTGCTGGGCATAGGGGCTTGGGAGTGAAAATATGAGAGGCAGGATGGAAGGTTATAAGATATAATAAAGAATAAGCAAATCTCTATCATTTCTTTATTTTGTCATATATAATTGAGTGCTAAAAATGTTAGACTATTTGCTAAAGACTGAGCATGAAGATTTGAAAAAAGTTTTTAGAGTGAAAAAGAGTAATAGCAGTTGATAAAGAGAACACTCAGTTAAGTATTATATATGAAGGAAAGCAAGATACAGAGAAGCATATTTTTATAAAATGAGCCCATTTTCTCAGAACAATAACAAACACATGAATGTATTAGAATACAAGTATATGCATATTTATATGTGTGTACTTAACAGAGTACATATATTTGTATAACTTGGTATAATTATTTAGGTATGAATAATAATAGAGAAGTTACCAGATAGTAAGTATGAATTATCATGGGTTCAATTTCAGGACATGAACAGGGAGTCAAGAATCAAAACCTGCTTAAAAGATGGTGGGGAAAATGACAAACTAAGAAGCTCCAGGAATAGTCCTTCCACCAAAACAACCACTGAAGTCACAGGAATTGTCTGAATCAACAATTTTGAAATTCTGGAGATTACTTCAATAGTGTGCAACATCCAGAAAAGAGCTGGAGAAAGAGACTTGTAAATTGAAATAAATGCTACTGAGTTTCAGCCTCCCTGCAGTGATTTCTGTCCCCCTTCCCCTAATCTTGTAACGGGCACCAGTGGGGAATAATTTATGGTACAGTCACATGATACCATAATATTATACAGTCATTGGAATGAAAGAATTATAGCAGTTGAGTAATAGAAAGCTCTGTGAATTGTTATTTAAGGAGGAAAGCAAGATGCAGATGAATACATATGTAATGAACCATTTGGGTAAAACAACAAATACATGAATATGTTGAACAAATGTATGGGTATTTATGAATGCATAAAAGAGTAGTTATGTATATCTGAATATCGGGTGTGATTGTTTAGGCACAAATAATGCAGACTACTTACCAGAGTCTTAATATGAATTACCTTGGATTCACTTGTGAGACAGGTAGAGGTAGAACATGCAGAAAAAATGGAAATTAAAGAAAACAGCATAGATAACGTGCAATCCTGTGTAGAATTATTTATGTGTGTGTGCAATGTGTACTGTAATGGGTGCCATTTATATAATTCATGTATCAATATGAATTAAAAATTAGAATATCCAAAATTGCTGTTAGTGCCAAACTACTGAATTACAGGGAACAATGATAGTTTATTAAATGGTAAAAGGTGAATAGAAATAGGGGACAGTGTGACCTATTTTCTAAAATGCAAAGAGATCTACCTGAATATCTGATCTGTATGTATGTCCTCCAGAAAAGAAGACAGCATTTATGAATGCACATGTGTCATTAACATTGGGCACCTTGAGGGAAGAGGTATAATTTACATGAGGCTCTGCTTATTTATTTATACAAGTTTATAATGTTTAGAAGTTAAAATTTAATATATATATATATATATATTTCATTGGATATTTTCTAAAAAGATTTTATTCAGTGGATGAAGAGCATGACTACAGACTGTACCAAAGCAAGACACAGCAGATCTGTTTCCTATTTGAAAACAATGACCTCATCTTATCTCTATACCTAGAAATAACCAAAAAGAATTTTATGAGAGTTAATGTGCTTATTCTTGATGTAACTATTTTTTAACTTTATTTTAAAGAAGTTTTATATTACAGAAAAGTTACATTGAAAATATAGGAAATTCCCATATACCCCACCCCATTCCCCTCTCACCTTTCCTCCTATTAATAGAATCTCACATTGGGGTCATACATTTTTTACAATTGATGAACAAATATTGAAACATTGCTACTAACCATGGTGTATAGTTTACATTATGATTTACACTTTGCAAAGCACAATTTTATAGGATTTGAGAAAATGTATAAGGCTCTGTATCTGTCATTACAATATCATGCATAAGAAAATGCTCTATGTTCTACCTAGTTTTTCTTCCCCCTCACCTCAGAACCTCTAGTAATCTGTGTCTTTATACCAATGTTGAAGTAACTATAAAGTGTGCATTTCTAGAGATAGAGAGTAGTTGGACAAGAGTGCAGTTCAATAGGCAACATATTGGCCACTACAAGATCCTCTTTCTCATATAATGCTCTCACATTTTTCCCCAATGTGCTCTACTTGAAAACTCACCATTGTACACTCTAGGCCTTCTCAGAAGACTGAACAAGGGGGGATTTAACTGACAAGATGCAACTTATAGGGAAAAAGAAGATTTTACGCAAAAGGTCTTCAAGGAGTTGGAAGCCATGAGCCAGCCTCTGCCCAGCCTCTTCCCACCTCCTACTGTGGTACATCTGTGCTTCACAGGTTTTTATTTTTCATGGTGGTAGTGTACAGATTAACCTCCTCTTAAAGCCATCAATTACCTCTGCTTCAGAAGCTATATCTCATTGGATCTGTCACTATCTCTCTGCAAAATTAAAGAAAAAAGTAGGACACACTGGGGATGAATATGATTGTACTGGAAGCCCTGACTACTTTTCTGGTATCTCTGAAAGCTTCTTTCTGCCACTCTGGGCCTCATATCTTAGGGAGATGGGCATGCCTCTGGTACCTCCATGAGTTCCCAGGCCCTGGGGCTTGATGCTTCGCTATGACTTAGGCTCTGCTGCCCATTAGAGAATTGGGGTCTGAATTCGGCTGTCCCATCCTCACTTCTGATTATATAGGTTGCTGTTCTTCAGTTCAGGTTTAGGATAACTTTACATCTATTTTTTCCCTTTACTATGATCTGTGCTTTTTTCTATGTGATGATCTCAGTATAGGTCATTTTATAGAACAGAAAAAATAAAAGCCAACAAGACTCAATGATATGTGTAAAATCACATGGGAAAATATGTTTAAATGTTCTTATACATTTAACGAAAGCTTTGCAGCAGTATATCCATGATGTACTGGTTCTAGTCTTACCCGGAAAAGTAAAATGCTCAGTAGTATTCTTCTACCTCAACTGCCACTTCCACTGTACTAAGAGGAAACAATATATCATAAACCCCAATTCAGTTTTGTCCTGTGAGGAAACTGCTGGTGTCATGAACTCAATTTATCTCACAGTTCCCTCCTATCCTCTTACAATGCCCTCCTTCCTTTCACTGCCTGTAGATTGGCCCATTGTTCCCATGAAGGCAGTATTCCCCCACAGCCTTGCACTGATTCTGTTCCTTCTATTATTAAAAAAATATGTTGCATCATCCTTCAGAAAGATACTTACCATGGAGCTGGCTAGCCTGAGACATTATTCAGTATCACATGTCTCAATAATATCCCATTTCTCCATCCTGACATACAGTGTGGCTCATATTCCAGGTCTTCTAGGACTTATTGTTCAGATAAGTTTTTTATGTTGTCCTGGCCTGGGTGAGATTCTGAGCATGAAATGATGTTTAGTTTGTCCCAGTGCAGGTGATATCCATGAGGTTGGGGAAAAGCTAGGGGCTGTAGAGGGATGGAATGCTGCTTCTTAAAGAGCAGATATATTGAAGTAGCATGAAGAGAGGTGTCACAGAAAGGTTTCCATTTCTCAATGCAAGCATCCTACTCTTTCCAAGTCAAGGTGATTTCCAGAAAGTCTTTAAGCACTTCACCCTCTGTCCTTGAGAATATGCTGCTCTCAGTTTCTTCTGCCCACCCTCTTCCCTCTGAAGCCTTTGATGCTTCTTATTGCAGTGCAATGAGCTGTTGTTTCTCTATTTCCAGCATCTCCTGTAAGCAGAAACAGATTTCTTCTCTTTCATTTCCTTTTTCATGTTGGTCTTCATGATTTGCTGGGTCAGTTGGTTGCACTGTCTGGGATCGTGCTGTTCTCAGTGGGACCTCCGCCTCTCCTCAAAGAGGATGTGGCAGCTGAATCCCTCCTTCACTTCATGCTCTACATGTGCCAAGTAATGCCTAATGGAGGGGAACACGTGGCAACAAGCCACACAATGAAAGCCATGCTGCATGGTGGCCAGCCAGACTGAAGTCACAGCACAAGGCATCTCTTCCTCCTCCACCTTCACAGTGGGTTCAGGGATGGAAGTCTCAGGTTCATCCTGGAAGGGTTTTTGGAAGCTGAGCAAGAGCTCCATGTTGATTAGACTGGAAAGAAAGCCAACGATGCTCTCATTGTAGAGCTGAAACACAAAGATCCAGGGTGTTTTTCCCACTGGTGAATGTTGGCTATAACTCAAACGAAACTTAAGATCTGAGCAAGAAACGAAACTTAACATCTGGGTGAGAAATGAAAATTAACAAGCAGCCAACGGGCATGCACGGCCACTACCCTCCCCCCTTACCCTAACCCTTTTCCCTGCACTCCTCTCTGATACCTCCTACCCGGCAACAACCCACGCCAACCAATCCCAACTTTACCTGATTTGAAACCAATCAGCTAACACCACACCACCCCTCAACCCTTTATATTGTGCTGCACTTCCCCAATAAAGCAGACTTGAGCCACCAGCCTCGTCTCCGCAGCC
>JAQZBX010001316.1:0-42447 GCA_029593785.1 Cabassous unicinctus
ATGAACTAAATATATTGTGTAACATATTGTTTGATCCACAAAAAAAAAAAAAATTTTATCTGTATCCATTACATTTAATGGAGAAATGTATATATTTATTCATCTGTGTTTACTTTTTAGTTTTTAATTGTTTATATTTCCGATTATTAAATGTACAAATAAAGTTAAGAGAAAAAAAAAGTATCAAAAAATATAGCCCACGTTAACAACAACAACAACAACAACAAAAATCAAGATAAGAATACAATAGTAAAAGAATTCAAGAACCAGAGAGGAATTTAGAGTTGATTTAGTTACAACTCTTAATTTTTAAGATGGGGACATTGAGTACCAAAAAGATTGGAGGCATCCAAGTTCCCATATTCAGCTGGTAGACATGTTTGGGGTTTATAATTGGAATCCAAGATGTTGGCTTCCTTTTCAGTGCTCTTTGTTCACATTGTTTCAAGATTCTGAAATCTAGCTTCATGCCATATATTCCATTTTATGTTCTCATGAACTTGCTGGGACAATACGCATTCATGTGTATTTGGTGAAACTTTATTTGATGACGGGTGTACCTTCAATTTGAATGAAAAAATAAAGTTGAAATGTAAAGCATGCCTGCAGCATTGAACATACTAAAGGAAAGGATGATGATGGGTAAACATGATGTGTTTTGCAATACACATATTTGATTTTCTATTTTCAATGCTTCATCTTCCTCACCACCCATTTCTGTGCACCATGCATTTTTCTTCCACTCTGCTGTATTCTAGACCCAATGGTCAATTCCAATAATCATTTCTCAGCCCTCATTTTTCTGGACCTATTTGCATGATCTGAAATAGTTCATTACTCCCTCCTCCCTGAAACACTTCTTAAATTCACCCTCCAAGTACTAGAGCCTCTTTCTTTCCCTCCATTTATCGGGGGCTCCTTGTCAATCTCTTGCTGGTTTGTCCTCATTTTGGGGCTCTTCTTGGTGTAGAGGTGCCAGGACTCAGTCTCTTTACCTCTCTAACCCCATGTTCTCCTTTGATGTTCTCATCTGGTGACATATCTATAAGCTATCATACCCAAACTTCTCTCCCAAACTCCAGATCTATATATCCCCACGGCCTACTTGACATGTCTCCTGGAATGGCTAATAAACACGTGATATTCAACATGTTTAAAACTGCCTTCTGATCCTTCCCCTTGTATCTGCTCCACCTGCTTTCCCCATGACAACGTCAACCCACCCAGTTATGTTGGCCAAAAGCCTTGGATTATTTTTTCCTTCAGAGCCATCACCCACAATCAGAAAATTGTGTTGGCTCTGTCTTCAAATTATCTCCAGAAGCCAAACATCTCTTACAACTCCCTCTACTATACTCTCCTCCAAGCCACTGTTATCTCCAGTTTAGATTATAGCAACAACCTCTGAACAGACCTCCCAGCTTCTTCCCCTGCTCAGTCCTCACTCAACACACAGCTACCATGATTACTTTGACATATAAGTCAGATCTTGTCACTTGTCTGCCAAAACCTCACATCACCGAGCTTAAAGGCCCTAGTACTTAAAATTGCTGGAATTGCCGAGAATCACCTGGTTCCCTGGCATGTCTCCAATCTCTTATGACTTTCCCTTCTTCTAACTCTACTCCACAGCCCTGCCCCCAGCCTCCTCTTCTTCCTCAAGCCCTAAGCTCACTTCTGACATAGGGCATTTATTTTATATTCCCTCTGCCTGGGATATAGTTCCTGCAGATATCTGCTAGGCTGCACTCACATCCAAGTTTCTGCTCAACTCTCATCACTCAAGGAAGCCTGCACAGATCTCCTATTTATTATTGAAGCCTACTAACCCCACACACCCTGGCATCCCTGATTCCTCTTACCCTGTTCTACCTTTCTTCTTTCCCATACTGTTATAACCTTCTAGCATATATCTGTTTACTTCCTTATTATGTGTATTGTTCATTGTCTTCCTATGGAATAGGGAGCTCCTTGGGAGCAGAGATTGCTCTCTAGGTTTTATTCACTGATGTATCTCAGAGCCTACAACATAGGCACATAATAAGTACTCAATAAATATTTATGGAAGGAGTAAATGAATTCTCCTCCTTCACGCCCCCTCTCCTGTTATTTTCTATGACTACTTTTTTCTCCTCTTCCCTCTCTGAACATTTCTTTCCAGTCTTGGTTTTAGTCTTCTATTAAACACAGGTGTTCTTTAAGACTCTGTCTTGACCTTTTATTCCTTAGCAATGTGCCACTAATTATAAATACCTTTGTCTGATGTTCTCAGAATTACCCAAAGGATCCAAGATATTGTAGACAAGAAGGGCATGTGTCATTAAGGGTATGTAATCATATTTTTTATTTTTTAAATATATTTTTTTTACAGAAGTTGAGGACTTACAAAATAATCATGCACATGTGTAGAATTCCCATACAACACCCCTTCACCACCACAGCACACCATTGTGGAGCATCTGTTATAAGATTATGAGATAGTATCAGACTATTACCACTAACTATGGTCCATAGCGTACATTTGGCATATTTTTTACTTACTCCCTATTATTTACACAGTGCATATAATCATTTTAAAACCATAACACTATTGGGGAAAATGCTTACTTTTGTGTAGAGGATTTGTAAAATGAATCCTTTTCACTATATTTCTTGCATGGTTGAAAAATTGGTTCACCGTCATCCTAGGAGGAAAAAGGCATAAATACTAAGTTAGAAGAGACCAGATGTAAATGAGAATTGCAATTGTTTCCTGTTCACCAGGCTTTCCTTTTCCTCTTCATTTTTTTTCTTTCATAGAACTTGCTTGCCCTCTTATATAGAACTTATTTCAGTCCTACAAGGATTTGGATCTCTGCCCCTTCCAAGTGAGTTCTGGATCAACACGACATCAACAAAGTCTGCTCCTGTGACCCCGTGTACACAGGGAAGGGAAGAAGGGGCCAGTGAAAGGCTGCACCCCAAACTCGGGATCCCTGCCCTAGCAGGCCTGCTCCCCCAGTGCTGTCCCCTCCTCCCTGACTCTGCCAACTCCTGGGGGCTTTCCTGCCCACAAGAGAACGTAGAGCCAGGTCTGGCTCGCCCTTCCCCTAGGTCTCAAGGACAACGTCCAATGAACTTCATGAATATGTACATTTATGCCTTTCATCAAATTTAGGGAGTTTTCAGCCATTATTTCTTCAAATATTTTTTTGGTCCCATTTCTTCTCTCCTTTCATTTTGGGACTCTGGTGAATGTATTTCAGTCATTTGCATACTGTCCCACAGGTCCCAGAGGCTCTGTTCATTTATTTTTTTTATTCTTTCTCTCTCTCTCTGAATAAGTTCTATATCTCTAAATCCTGGGTACTTTACTTGGTCATAACCATTCTGCTATTAAGCCCATACAGACAATTTTTATGTATTATTTTTCCATTTTTTAGTTCTAAAATTGCCATTTGGAAATTTTTTTATGCTTTCTACTTCTCTGCTAAGATTCTCTGTTGGGGTGGTTTGCAGTCAAGTGCTACAAAAAAACATGTTCTTAAATTTAATCCATCCCCTTGGGTATGGACCCATTGTAAGTAGGACCTTTTGATGAGGTGACTTCAATTAAGGTGTGGCCCAGCTTAGTCAGGTTGGGTCTTAATCCTATTACTGGGGTCCTTTATGAGCAGAAGGAAATTCAGGCAGAGAGAAAGCTACAGAGGCAGCAGCCGGAAGCTGAAAGTGAATGGAACCCAAAAGAGAAGGGAGAGGCAGGAGGGGCCACCATGTGCACTGCCATGAGATAGAATGCAGGACAAAGGACTGAGGCAGCCAGCCCCAGACCACAAGGCTGCAGGAGGAAAGCACGGCCTTGATAATGCCTTGATTTAGACTTGAGCTGGACTTCTCCTAGTCTCAAAACCGTGAGCCAATGAATTCCTATTGTTTAAAGCAACCATTGCATGGCATTTGCTTTAGCAGCCAGAACACTAACGCCTATCATTTCAATTTTATGAGCATATATTCCATTATGGTCATTGAACATAAGTACAGCAGCTGCTTTAAAGTCCTTGCCTGATAATTCCAGCATCTGAATCACCTCCGGTTGGCCCCTCCTAATTGGTTAGTTTAAGGCAAATGTGCTTGAAAAGGGAAAGGGACCGGAGGTCCGAGGGTGGTGGGGATGTTTAGCTTATCATTTGGGGCCAGTCATGGGTTCCGGGTGTGCTGTGGGTGATGAGGATGCTGGCTGCAGATGCGAGTTCAGGCTGGTGGGGGCTGGGGCAGTTGATGCCCCAGGGCTGGAGAGCTGCTTGTTAACTAGGCCAGAGGTCAGGGTGGAGGCAAGGGGCTAAGTTAAAGTAGGAAGGATGCCCAGGCAGCACACAAAACATGCTGACAGTTATAACACCGGCTGTCTGATCCTGGCCTGGACTGTTATGTTCAAGGGAAGTGAATTCATCTTGTTTAAAACACAGCATATTTGGGTCTGTTACCCAGAGCTACACCGATGCAATATTTACTGTAAGCGATCACATATGTTTTTAGCATCGATTTCCTCTGCTTTCTAGCACCTGGGATTTCCCTTCCCTTTTCTCATTTTTGGGTTTGGCTATATATTTAATTTAGAAAATATTTAGCATGTCAATATACATGAAGGTAACAGGATCAGATCAGTCTGCGACAATTCTGGAAACGAGCTTCCTAATCTTGATTTCCAGAAAATGGCACTGTCAGAAGGGGATGCTGTAGCCATTACCAACCTACAATCTACTCTTAGATGAACTGCTGACTCATAAAATATGTTAAGGCATTCATTTGTTTTGTCAATTAGAATTTACCAGTTTTTTTAAAAAGTTTGTTTTGGATTCATTGATTATATAGGAGCTAAAACATGAGGTGATTATGTTTAGTGCCATTTTTTTTTTCATTTTTATTGAGGTAAAATTTACATACAATGAAATGTACAGACTATGGCACAATTTGATTAGTTTAATTAAATTACAAACCCATGTAACCAGTATTTTAGTCAAAATATAGACCATTTCTATCATTCCAGATGATTAAGTTTCCCCTTCCAGTCAACCTCAGCCCACATACACAACCACTATTCTCTTTCTTAGCAACATAAGTTAGGTGGGTCTGCTTTTGGCTTTCATATAGTTAGTATCATATAGTATGTATTCTTTGGGGTCTGGCTTTTTCTGCTCATTTTAATATTTTTGAGATTTTCTCCCATTGTGGTGTATATCAATGGGCCATTCTTTTTACTTTTGAATACTCTTCCATCATTCCATGATTTGTTCACCCACTTTCCTATTGATGGAAATTTTTAACTCCTATTAATTCAGCTGCTCTAAGCATTCCTGTATAAGTCTTTTTTGTGGATGCAAATTCTCATTTTCTTGAAAAAATAACTAAAAGTAGAATTGCTAGGTCATTGGATAAATGTAGGTTCCACTTTATAAAATACTACCAAAGGTCTGAGAAGTACAGTTTCTCTTTTTCTTCAACAATGTGTGGTGTTGTCACACTTTTTAATTTCAGACTTTCTACTGGGTATTCAATGGTATCCCATTTTGGTTTTAATTTGCACTTCCCTGATGACTAATAATGTGGAGCATCTTTTCATGTGCTTATTGGATATTTGTATCTCTCCTGTGGTAAAGCATTTATTTCAGTCTTTTGCTTATTAGGTGTTTATCCTTTTATTATTGGTTTTTAATATATTTTTGTTATTGAGTTGTAGCAGTTGTTTATATATCTTGGATAAAAGACCTTTGACAGATATATGTACTGCAAACATTTTCTTCCATCTTTGGTTTGCATTTTCAATTTCTTAACTGTGTCTTTTACAGTTAAAAGAGCAGAAGAGCAGACAAGTTTAATTCTCATGAAGTCCAATTTATCATTTTTTCTAAAAATAGATCTTTTTATGTCCTTTCCAAAAAATTTTTTCTACCCAAGGTTATAGATATTTTAGCTTATGCTTTGCTTAGTTTTTTTTTTTTTAATGTTAGCTATAGTAATTTGAGGTTTTTATGGACCCCAGAAAATCATGTCCTTAGGGCTAATTCACTCCTGTGGGTGTGAACTTATTGTAGGTGGGACCTTTTGATTAGATTATTTCAGTAGGGCGTGACCCAGGGTGGGTCTTAATCCTCTTACTGGAGTCCTTTTATAAATCAGATGAATATGGAGAGAGAGAAAAAGCCACAGGAGCAGAGAGAGAAACCCACAGAAGCAGAAACTCCCAGAAACTGAGAGATAGTGCCGGAAGCCAGAGGCTGAAATCAACAGAACACTCCAAAGCAGAGAGGAAGCCAGGAAGCAGGACACGGAAGGCAAGGAAGCCAGGGGGAGGAGAGAGCGCCCCAGCCGCATGCCTTCCCCTGTGAGGGAGGAGTTGAGGATCGCCAACAGCCTCACCAGTGAAGCCTGGATTGGGACATTTTCACGGCCTCAGAACTGTAAGCTTGTAAGTTAGTAAATCCGCATTGCAGAAGCCTGCCCATTTCTGGTATATTGCTTTTAGCAAAGCAAAACCTTAGCTTTTCAGTTTGTCTGAGACCTACCATAAAATAATTTCTGTGGATGGTATGAGGACAGGATCAAGTTTGGTTTGTTTGTTTGGCTATGCAGTGGTTCAAAGATAAATTGTTGAAAAGACATTCCTTTCTCATTGAATTGCCTTGTCACCTTTGTATAAGATTGGTCTATTTCTATAACCTCAATTCATGCCAATTAATCTATTTGCTTATCATTACATCAAAATATTGTTCTACTTATTGCAGCTTTATTTTAGGTCTTTAAAAATCAGGTAGTCTAAGTTTCCATTGTGTTTTTTTTTTTCAAAATTGTTTTTGCAATTCTAAGTCACTTGCAATTTAATGTAAATTTCAGAGAAAAGATTATTTTGTACAAAAAGACCCTAGGAGAATTATGTTTGGGAGAGTATTATAACTATAATGCAATTTGGAGAAAATTAATATTTTAAAGTATTGATTCTTCCACTCATTGAACATGGTATATCTCTATATTTAGATTTTATTTAATTTGATTTAGAATTATTTGATGTTGTAAAATCTTACATATTTTTTATTAAATTTATCCCCAAGTATTTTTTAATGTTATTGTAAGGGGTATTTTTATCATTTCATTTTCCAATGTATGGCTGTGAGAATTTAGAAATTGTATTTTTTTTGTATTTTAATCTTGAATCCTTTTTGTTGCTTAATTTAATTATTAATACTAGTAGTATATTGAAAGTTTCTTAAGATTTTCTATGTAAAATATCATGCTGTTGACAAATAAAGAGAGTTCTAATTCTTTTCTTTCAATATTAATTAATTTATTTAGCTTAATTACAATGGCTAGGACTTCTAGTTTAAAGTTTGTTTTTTTTTAAGGAGGTACCAGGGATTGAACCTGGGACCTCATACATGGGAAGCAGGAGCTCAACCTCTGAGCTACACTTACTCTCTATTTTAATATTAAATAGATAGAACAGACATCCTTGCCTTGTTTCTGATCTTAGGGGTGCTGATGCAAAATACCAGAAATCTGTTGGCTTTTATAAAGGGTGTTTATTTGGGGTAGAAGCCCACAGTTACCAGGCCATAAGGCATAAGCTACTTTCTTCACCAAAGTCTATTGCCACATGTTGGAGCAAAATGGCTGCCAACGTTCAGCCTTCCTCTTCCTCTTAAGGCTCCATGGTGCCAACTTCTTCCAATATCAGCTGCAGGCCATCAGGCTCTCTGGGCTTTGTCTCTCTCCCCAGGGCTCGATTCTCTCTGGGCTCAGGCTTCTCTCCACAAGGTCAGCTATAGACTATCTCTCTTCCCGGGGCCTCTGCCGTGTCTGTGGAGCTGTCTCTATTCCTCTGTGTTCTTCTCCTGTGTGTTTACTTCCCAGGCTCCACATCAAAACTTCAGCATCAAAACTCCAACTAACTCCTCTGCTCTGCTGTGTCATTTTACCTGTGAGTCCCCACCCACTAAGGGGGCAGGGACTCAAAGTCCTACTGATGTGGCCCAATCAAAGCCTTAATCATTATTTAATCAAGTAAAAGTGAAATCTCTGAATCTAATGCAATCCAATGTGCAAACAGGCCAGTTTACAAACATAATCCAATATCTATTTTTGAAATTCATAAATAATACCAAACTGCTACTGGGAGAAAAAAGCATTCTTAGATTCATTGTTAAGTTGGAGGGTAGCTATAAGTTTTGTTTAGTTTTGTTTTGTTTTTGTTAGAGAAGTTGTGATTTTACCGAGCAATCATGGATAACATTCATATAATTGTACTATTAACTATAGTCCATAGTTTAACTTAGGGTTCACAGTTTGAGTAGTGTAGTTCCATGGATTTTTAAAAAATTGTTATTCTGTCACTAATTATACAATCTAACAATTCAGATATATATGTCAGTGCTTTCAGTTATGTTCATAGTGTTATGTTACTATGGTAGAAGTAACTTTTAATAATTGCCATTTTCCAGTTGAGAATATTTTCTTTGATTCTTAATTAGCTTAAGGTTTTATCATAAATAGATGTTGATTTTTGTCTATTGTTTTTATGGATATATTGAGATTATTTTTTAAATTGCTAGTGTATTGAATTGCACTCACTGTTTACTATATGCTAAACTAAACTTACATTCCAGGTATATATCATTCCATTTTGTCATGTATATTAACCTTTTTATACAATGCTGAATTTAATTTGGTAAAATATTGCTAAGGATATTTTTGGTTAGTTCATAGGCAGATTAGTCTGTAAATTTTTTGTTGTAAAATCTTTTTCATATTATGGTGACTGGGTTCTTTTTTCTCAAAAAATATTTTTTCTGCAAGAGTAGTAAGATGATACTATTTCTTCCTTAAATATTTGCTCATATTCATCCTTAAAATTATGTAGACCTGGAGTTTTCTCTATGGAAAGTGTCTTGAATAACAAATTCATTCAATTTTTTAAAATACACTGATGGTTAAGCTAATGTGTCAACTCTGCCAGGTAACTGAGCCCAGTTGTTTGGTCAGGCAAACACTGGGCTAATTGTAATACAAGGACATTTATGGACTTTAGTCATCAGTGAGTATATTGCATAGATAGCTTGTTACATCTACAATCAACCAAGGAGATTGCCCTCAGCAATGATTGACATTTGATCCAATCAGTTGAATGACTTAAAAGGGGAAGTGATTTCAGCATTCAGAGAAAAATTTCTAGCTCGTCTTTGGACAGTCAACATTTCCTGGGAACTCATTAAGGACCTTCATCAGACCTTCATCGGAGACCCTGGTTTGCAGCCTGTCTGTGAAATCTGGATGTGTGCATCCCCACGGTCACATAAGAAAATTTTACAAAATCTCGTACTATTTACAGATATCTCCTGTTGATTCTGTTTCCCTAGAAAACCCTGACTAATGCATACACATAGAGCAATTCAGGCCTTCTAGTGGTATCAGTTTTGGTGAGTTGTGTTTTCAAGGAATTTGTTCAATTTATCTAAATTGTCAACTTCATTGACTTAAAGTTTTTAAAAAATATCTGCTATCTTTTTCAAATAAACCCTATTGAGATGCAATTTACAGGCAGTAAAATGAATCCTTTTAATGTACAATCTGATAAGCTTTTACAGTTATGTACACCCTGGAAATGAAACTACCATTACAGATAAGATTGAAAGCATTTACATTTTTCCAAAAGATTGCCATGCCCCTTTACCATCCTTGTCTGCTGCTGCTCTCAGCCCTAGTTGGGACTGGTTTGAAATTTTAGAATGTTTTATAAATAGAAACAATTGCTATATAATAATTTGTTTCTGGCTACTTTTACTCTGTAAAACAATAATGAGATTCACTCATGTTGTTGCATATATCAGTAGTTTGGTCCTTTTATTGTTGGATAGTATTCCATTATATGGATATACCAAAATTTGTTCATTCTTTCACTTGCACATGTGAATTTGGATTGTTTCCACATTTTGGCTGTTATGAATAAAGCTGCTTTGAATACTTATATATAAATATTTTTGTGACCTAGATTTAAATTTGTCTTGAATAAATATGAAGTAGTAGAATAGCTGGGTTTCTTCATAGGTGTATGATTATCTTTTTAACAAAGTGCTAAAGTGTTTCTAAAGTAGTTGTACTATTTCATGTTCCCACCAGCAGTGTATGAGAGTTCCAGTTTTCCATATCCTTGTCAACACTTGTATTTTCAGTCTTTTTAATATTAGCGATTGTGGTGGTTATGTAGACTCAGGAAATGTTGTACTTTATATTTCACTGATGACTAATGGTTTTTTTAAATGTGTTTATTGGCCATTCTTAATTTTTCTATTTTTGTGAAGTATCTGTTTGAGTATTTTCCCCATTTTTTGCTTTGGTTTGTTGCCTTATTATTGATTTTCAGATCTTTATATACATTCTAGACAAGTCTTTTGTCAGATAAATGATTTTGACATAATTTTCTTCCATTATGTAGCATAGTTTCATTTTCTTAGTGATGTTTTTTGAAAAACAAGATATTTCAAAAAGCTTTATAGTTTTAGATTTTATATTGAAGTCCGTCATGCCCTATCAAATATTTTTTTGTATATCTGTGAGGTAAAACTTGATTTTTTTTCCTTATAAGGATATGAAATTCATCGAGTAATTTGTTAAAAATACTTTCTTTTACCCATTAAATTTCCTTGGTTCAGTTAAAAAATTAATAGGCAATGTTTAGGAGTGCCAATTTCTATTATCTATATGTCAATAATTTTGTTAATTTGTATTGATTACTAAAGTAAGTTTTATAGTAAGACTTGAAATCAGGTAGTGTAAATCCTCAAACTTTATTATTTTTTGAAATTATTGTAGCTATTTTAGGTTTTGCATTTTCATATAATCATCTTCTAAATTTCTACAAAATAACCTTCTAGAACTTTTGATTGGGTTTATTTTGACCTATAGATCGATTTGGGAAGCACTGACATATTCACAATACTGAGTTTTCCAACACATGAAGGTAGTTTACATTCCATTTATATAAGTCTTTTGTACATTCTCTGAACAATGTACTGCAGCTTTCAGTGAAGAAAACTTGCATGCTTCATTAAATCCACAGTGAGTTTTTGGCACCATTTTATATGGAATCATTCAAAATTTCATTTACCAATTGCTTGCTTCCAACATGTAAAAATACAATTAATATTTGCATGTAAACAATGTATTTATGATTCTGATAAATTCAATTATTAGTTCTAGTAGTTTTGTAGATTCCTGAAGGGTTTCCATAAAAATCATGTCATCTCTATAGAGATGGATTTATAGCTTCCTTTCCAATATATATGACTTTCTTTTTCTTACCTTATTGCAATGGCTATCACCTCCATTAAATGAGAAATAAAAGTGGCAAGAGAAAGTATTTTTCCCTGATTTTGGGGAGACAATATTACATATTTCCCCATTAAATATTATTTGTAGCCATAGAGTTTTCATAGCTATACTATATCAGGTGCCTCTTCTAAAGACGACACTAGACTATTTCTGATTCTTTACTTTTATGTATCCATTTTATAAAGAATGTCAAATTCTACAAAAATGCAGTTGGGATGGGATTTCATTGAAACTATATATCATGTTAGGGAAATTTTAAATATTTAAAAATATTTAGTCATCTAATCCAAATAATATATTTCTCTATTTTTAATTACTTTTAATTTCTCCCTGTATATTTACTAATTTTTCCAGAGTTTTTAAAAAATATATTTTGATCAATTTATTCCTCAATAGTTGATAGTTTTGATTCAACTTTAAATGATAGCTTAATTTTTTTCCATTTTCTCTTTCTCATTGGTATTTAGAATTAATGATCTTACAATAATGCTTATATCTATCAACCATATTAAACTTTCTTTTTAACTTTAGTAATTTAACTATTGATTCTTTGGACTTCTGTATAACCATATTAACATGAATAATCATAGTTTCATTTATTTCTTTCCATATTTTATACTATTTCATGTTTGCTCGTTTGGTCTGGCTAGGATCTGCAGTGCAATGTTGTAGAGGAAAAGTGAAAGAGGAAATTCTTGCTTGTTGCTGATTATAAAGGGAATGCTTTCAATATTTCATTGTTAAATATTAAGTTCACTCTACCTTTTAGTAGATACCCTTTATTGCTTTAAGGATAATGTTCAGTTCCTTTCATCAAACTTATTTTTTGTCATATGTTGAGATGAGTATATGATTTTTTCACTTAATCAGTTGAAACAATGACTTATATTCATTTTCTGCAAATAAAATAGCCTTATATTCCTAGGATGAGTCCAAATTTATCATGATGCACTAAACTTTTGATATATTGCTACAGCCTCTTTATTGATGTTTTATTTAAGATTTTTACATCTTTCCTAATTACTGCAATTAGACTTTAAGTTCTTGTCAGATTTTACCATTACATTTTATCTAGACTCATAAAATTTGAGAGTAATCTCCTTTGTTCTAATCTGTATAAGTGTATTTATAAAATTGAAATTTTTCTTCTAAAATTTTTAGAACTCCTTCAAAACTATATGGCACATCATATTCTATGTGGAAGGTTTTCATTATAGTTTCAATACCTTTAATAATTTTAGAAACATTCAGGTTTGACAATTTTTCAGCAGTTTTCATAAGTTGCACTTTTCTAGAAAATGTGCATTTCATCTTAATTTTCAAATTATTGGCATAATATATTCATATTTTAAGGTATAAAGATCTGCAGTGATGCTATCATTATATTGCTGAAATGTGCATGCCTGTGTGTGCGTGTATCTTCAGTCTTTTTCAGATATCTTACATTACTGATTTTTAGTTTAATTCAGGTGCAGAGAATATTCTTTTCATTATTGCAATTCTCTTAAATTTCATAAGATTTGTTTTATGGCACAAAATATAATCTATCTTGGTCAACTTATGTGTGCTCTTGAAATAATTCATATTCTTCTGTTGTATGGCTGTTCTATAAATCTAATAGGTAAGTTAATATTGTTTTTCATATATTCAGTATTTCTATGGCTTTTGATTCTACTCATTTTCTCAATTACTGAAAATGGAGTTTTGAAAACTCTGTAACTATGGATCTGCCTGTTTCTTCTTTCGGTTCTATCAATTATGGATTCATGGATTTTGAGTTATGTTATTAGCTGCATACACATTTGTTTAAGTTTGTCAAAGAGCTGCCAATGCAAAGTACCAGAAGTGTGTTGTCTTATAAAAAGGAATTCTTCGGGGTAAAAGCTTACAATTCCAAGCTGTGAGAAGCCAAATCAGGGCACCAAAAGAGGTGCTTTCTCACCAAATTCAGCTGCCACGTGTGGAAGCAAGATGGCCACCGATCTCTGCCAAGGTCTCTGCCTTTCTGCAGCTGTATGCAACCTGGCATAGGGCTGGTCTCCTCTTGAGCTGCTCCATGTGCCCAGCCTCTAGTCCTCTCTCACATGGTTGGATCAAACATGGCAATTCCCTTTTTCCTATGTCTCTCTCTTTCTGTATTCCAAATTTTTCAGACCCAGCAAAAGGGAGGAGACTCAATTTGAGTCACACCTCACTGATATAATCCAGTCAAAATGACCTCACACCCACAGGAATGGATTAGTTTAAAAATATAATCTTTCTCTTTTTAGAATTCATAAACTAATTTCAAACTACCACAACATTTTATGAATTGGCCCTTTTATCATTAAGAAATATCCATCTAGAGGGAAAAACAATTGTAATACGGGGGATTTTTCGGGACTTGAGAATCATCCTGAATGACATTGCAATGTCAGGTATAGGCCATTTTATATTGTCACATAACATGCAGAACGGTGTGGGAGAGAGTGTGGTCTACAGTGTGAACTATGGTCCATGCTCAGTGGCAAAGCCCCAGGATGCGTTTATCAATTGCAATGAATGTGCCACACTAATGAAGGATGTTGATTATGTGGGAGGGTGTGGGAGGTGTGGGGAGCGGGGCATATGGGAATCCCTATACTTTTTGTGTAACATTTATGTAATCTAATTATCTTTTTAAAAATAAAAAAAATTATTATATATTAAAAAAAGAAATATCCACCTGTCTCCTTGGTAAATTTCTTCTGATTTCTACATTGTATGATATTAAATAGATACTTTTGCTTTCTTTTGCTTCGTTTTTGCATGGTATATATTTTCCCAACTTAAACTTAAATTTATATTTAACATGATTTTCTGGTAATCAGCATGTCTTTTTTTTTCATCTGACATGACAATCTCTATCTTCTAATTGTTCAATCATATTTACCATAGTAATTGACATAATTTGGTTTAAATCTACCATCTGGATTTTTTTCTATTAGTTTCATATGTTTTTTGTTCCTTTTGTGTTACTTTTTTTCAAATTAGTTGAGTTTCTTTTTCTCTTTTTATTTCATTTGATCACCCCCATTAGTTTATTTCCTATGCATCTTTAAAGTATTTTGTTGTTGTTGCTATTACTCTATGGTTTACAATATGCATCTTTACAATATACATCCTTAACCTTAGGGTTTACAATATAATCTTATAATATAAAGTCTGGAAACTATTATTTCACATACTTTGTCTGTTTTTCTATTTGTTTAAGACAGATCTTGTTATTCCATCAACACTCCACTAATTTCTGCTTTTATCTTTATTATTCTATATATAGTCTTTCTTTTGGTCTACATTTCTGGTCATTTTCTAGCTTTTTGAGAAGACATTTTCATTCATTTGGGAAATGGGTGCTACTGGAATTTAGTTGGTAGAAACCAGGGATATTGTTAGTCATCCTAATTGCACAGGATAATCCCACGGTATTAGTCAGCCAAAAGGGATGCTGATGCAAAGTACTAGAAATCTGTTGGCTTTTATAAAGGGTATTTATTTGGAGTAAAATCTTACAGTTACAAGGCCCTGAAGAGTTCAAATCAAGGTTTAGTTCTCACCAAAGTCAGTTGCGATGTGTTGAAGCAAGATGGTTGCCCATCTCTGCGAGGGTTTAGCCTGCCTCTCTATGTGTGACAGGCTGGCATAGGGCTTGTTTCTGTCCCGTCATCTCTCCCCTGGGCTCCAGGATCAAAATTCTCTCCTCTGCCAAGTCTATGGAGCTCTCTCTCTTCCTGTGTCTTCTGTATGTCTTCTTGAGTATTCACTTACAGAGCCCACCCAAGGGGGCAGGGACTCAACCCTGAGTCATGCCCTACTGACATGGTCAAATCAAAATCCTAATCTTAACATAATTTAATCAAAGACATCACATCGCAGCTGAATCTAATACAATCAAAGGATATCACAGAGGAACAGATCAGTTTATAAACATAATCCTTCTTTTTAGAATTCATAAATAATATCAAACTGCTACACCCACACACAAAAAATTATCCAGTCTCCATACCAATCATTCCAAGATTGAGAAACCCTGATTTAATGTATTAATTCTCTTCCATTTCGATCTTGTCTTTTTCTTTTGTTTCATTGGCTCATATTTTTTGTTTTATTTTTAATTTTTTGGTATTTGATTAACTGTAGTTTCTCATATCTTCAAATGCTTGGTTCAAAGTATTAATTCACTTTGGAATGTATTATAATTTTTTTCTACTTTATCATTGATTTGGGGAGAGTTTTTCATCACCTAAACTATTTTGATTTTTCATTTTCTGTTTTATTAAAGTGGCTTTGAATACAGTCATTCCATTTTCTGCTATTAATTTTATACATTTGGTGTAGTATATGAAATTGTTAATTTAAGGATGCAAATGTAGCAAAGTACAGTTTTTCCCCATATACCAACCTATTATTATCTCCTTGTATTAGTATCATAAATTTGCCAAAATTCATGAAAGAAAATTCATATACCTGTGCTCTTAATTATTGTCTACTGTCAACAATAATGTTCACTGTGTTGTACAGTCCTGTATTTTAACTTTATATTTTTATTCTAGCATTATATATACCCTAATGTTTCCTCTTTAACCACATTCAACAATACAATTTGGTAACGTTAATTACAGTCACAATATGCTACCATCACCATTATCCATATCCAGACTTTTACCATCAGCCTAAATATAAATTCTGTACAAGTTAGGCATCAACTCCTTATTCTCTAACCCTAGTCTATCTCTTGGTAACCTATATTCTAGAATTTAACTCTATGCTTTTTCTGTATACAAGTCCTTGATCTCTTTGGTTAAATTTATTTCTAGATATTTGATTCTTTTAGTTCCTACTGTAAATGGTATTTTTTTCTTGATTTCCACCTCAGAATGCTCATCACTACTTTATAGAAACACTACTGATCCATGCATGTTGATCTTATACCCTGCCACTTTGCTGAACTCATTTATTAGCGTTAGTAGCTTTGTTGTAAATTTTTCTTGACTTTCTTTAAATAAGATCATGCCATTTGCAAATAAAGTTTTGCTTACTTTTTTCCAATTTAGATGTCTTATATTTCTTTTTCTCACCTAACTGCTCTGGCCAGAACTTCCAGGACAATGACAGTGTGACTGGGCATCCTTGTCTTATTCCTGATCTTAGAGGGAAAGCTTTCAATCTTTCACCACTGAGTATGATGTTAGCTATGGGTATTTCATATATGCCTTTTATCATGTTGAGGAAGTTTCCTTCTGTTCTTATTTTTCTCTCTCTGTCTTCTATCTCTATGATTTCAGTTGTCAAGTCATCTAGTTCACAGATTCTTTTTTATGCCTGTTCAAACCTGCTGTTGCATGCCTCTAATGTATTTTTAATCTTTTCTATTGTGACATTCATTCCCGTAATTTGTTGTTACTTTTTATACTTTCATATTTTCTTTATTTTCACACAGTGTCTTCTTAATATTCTTTATCTCTTTATGCATATTTTCCTTCATCTCCTTGAGTTGATTTAGAAGATTTGTTTGAATTTCTTTTAATTGTTCCAAATTCTGTTTCTCCTCTGAATTTTTAATTTGTTCCCTTGACTGGGGTATATCATCCTGTTTCTTAATATGATTTGTAATTTTTTGCTGATGCCTAGCCATCTGATTATCTTGATGAGTTTACTCTGAATGTCAGTTTCTCTTTCTTGCCTAGGGTTTTAATGTTCATTAGCTTTGTGTTGAGGCTCTTCTTTGATACTTGGTTCAATTTATTCTAGACCTTTAGAATAGCTCGTGTTTAAATAATCAGATTTTTTCAACTCTTTTTCATCTGATTCTTGCCCTGGCTATGCAGTACACTTTTTAAGGTTGCACTTTTTTTGTGTAATTGCTTTCCATCCAGGAGAAAGCTTTCTTTCCCCTCTTCCTTTTCCAGGATTCTTGATCTGTTTGTTTTTGTTTTGCCTTTATAGTTTTTTTACATTCCTTCATTGCCTCTAGCTGCTTTTGCCTGGAGTGAAAATTCTGGGAAAAGGGTCACCACAGAGAGGACTTTCCTAAGTCAATATTTCCCAGCCAAAACAGTGCCAGCATTCCACCTAGGGGGCACAGACTGGCTGCAAAATGTCCTGGGGAGGCCATCAGGAAGAATGCCAAAAGTCTCTTTGATGGCTCCCTGAGGCTGTGCTTTCCTGACCTGCCCAGCAGATGCCACCATTCAGCTAACGCTTCCCCACAGCCCTGAGGAGACATTGTGTCTGTAAATCTCTACCACCTCGCCCCTGTCTGGAGCAGGATTGAAACAATGACTGCTGCCACCTTTGTCCAGGATGGATTGAAACAGTAGCTCAGAGCTGGGAACCAGCAATCTGATTTCGCTAATCAAAAGCTGTGATCAGTGATCGGCTGTGCCCACCCCCGTTCTTGAGGAAGAGGATTTTTATGTTCCTTTCCGTCTGCAGCAGCAAGCCAGAGACTGGAACCCAAGGCAGCCCACTGCAGGAGTGGAGGTGGGTGCTGGCCGCTTTACACAGAGATTGCAACTCACTGCTCTTCCCTGCAATTTATCAGCCTGTTCCTCCTGCTGCTCTTCCCTGGATGCTGAAGAGCGAATTCCAGCATCCAGAGCCCCAGTACATTCCTGTCAGACAGTTCCTGCCTTTTTAATAGCTGTTTTGGTGGAAGGACTGAGTCCTGGAGCTCCCTACTCCACCATCTTCCCCAATTCTGTTGTCTTAACCTGTATTTAGCGCTGTGGTTATATCATCCAATATCCTGTTTTCCTGTTCCTCCTAGTACTCTTGAATTGGGCAGGGGAATATATCTAGTCAGGTAAAATAAATGTGAAAGGAAAACTCCAGCCTCATTCTCCTATTTTTCTTTGCCTTGGAAGACTTGGAATACCCATTTGGAGATGGAGGATTCATAAGATGAAAGCAGCCTGGATAATCGTCACAGCATGAAGAAAAGCTGCCTGGGAAAGGCACCTAGACCTGCAATGGGTTCTGTGTGAGAAGTAAATATTTCATTATGTTCAGTCACTGTGATCTGGGAATTTTTCTTTTAAATAACAGCATACAGGGGCTTTTTGGGACTTGGGGGTTGTCCTGAGTGGCGTTGCAGTGACGGATGTAGGCCATTTTCCATCAGCATATACCATGCAGAACTGGGTGCGAGAGAGTGTGGTCTATGATGTGAACTGTGGTCCATGCTCGGTGGCAAGGCCCCAGGATGTGTATATCCATTGCGGGTGTTGTGTCACATGGATGAAGGATGGTGGTGTGGGATGTTGTTGGAGGTGTGGGAAGTGGGGAACATGGGAATCCCTGTAATTTCTGAGTAATATTTAGGTAATCTTAGCACCTTTAAAAACACATATACATACATACATATATATGTATATATATATATATAAAATAACATTTATGTAAACAAATGCACATATATGCATTTGTATTTATATATCATTTTACAAATATTTGTATGTATTGTGAAAAATTTGATTTTTACCCACAATAAAAAAATAATAATAACAGCAGAGCATAGTTAAACTGTTAATAAAATCTGTGCAGAACGTTTTTCTTCTTGTTTTATTAGTAAGATGGGTATGTTAAAATGCCTCATTACATTGTGGATTTGTATATTTCTACTTGTAGTTTCTTAAGATTTTGGTTTATATATTTTGTGACCATACCACTAGGCACATATACATGTAAAAGATTTATCTTTTATTGGTTACTTTAACATATTTCACCTAGGATATCTTAATTTTATGCCATGATCTTTGATTTACATTCTACTTTAACTGATATTAATATAGCTATACCAATTTCCCTGCATGGTATATCTTATTCCATGCTTTTACTTGCAACCTTTATATGCTCTTTGGTTTCCAATAAATAGTATATAAGTATTTATTTTTTAATTACCTTGTAATTTACTGGAAAATTTAAACATTTATATTGAAAATAATTGCTGATTCAATTTGAATGTAAAACTACCATGAACATGTCCTGCCTGTTCTATATTCCTTTTCCTCAATTTTTTCCTATTTTTTGGGTCAATTTTCCATCATTTAATTTATTATATTAGTTTTATTTAATTTGGGCTTTTTAAGTGTTTATTCTACAAATTACAATACGACTATATTGTTGTTGCCACTTTTATTCTCTGGTTCGAGGGACTTCAGAATGAAGAAATGCAACCTCGGTACAATCAAACTTTTTAATCACAGCTCAGTGTTGCCCCTGGAACCTCATCAGGGTGAAGTTTGAAATGCCCCCTGGTGTGAGAGCTGAAGCCTAGCCAAGGCACAAGCCTGGCTAAGGTGCTGATGGAAGCACCTTTGGTGTTACCAGTCCAAGCCTGGCTGGGACACAGGCCTAGCTGAGGCATCAGTGGAAGTGCCTGGAGTGTTATAGCTCAGGCCTGGCTGAAGCCTAAGCATGGCCGAGGTGCTGGTGGAAGCGCACGGCTGGGCTTTGCGTCTGGGCTCGCAGCTCAGCTCGGTATTCTCAGCTGGATATTACTCTGGCTGGACCAAAGATGGAATGTGTGTCCAAGACCTTGAGGCTCAGGTTGTTCTAGTTTAGTTGTGTCACCACCCCTGGGGGTGGAGCCCCCAGTTGCGATGCTCTGATTGGTTAATCACTGGCTCCGAGCGAGGGCATTAGTTAGGATTTGAAAATCAGATTAGCATTTTATATAAATAGGGTATCCTAACTAGGAGATGCTGATTGGCTGATTGTCTGACTATGGGAGGTGTTGATTGGCTGAAAATTAAAGTAATAGATTCTATTGGTTGAAAACTCTCTTACCCTATTGGTTGACTCAGGATCCCTCTTCCTATTGGTTGGTTCAGGATCCCTCTGCCTAGGGGTCCTAGACTCAGTTACCTGCTCACTCCTTCATATATTATTAAAGTCTAATGATTATCAATACTTTCCCTGTTTTCCCAGAAAATGATAGGAACTTGGTACATTTAACTCCATATACCCTACTCCAGATTTATATACCAGTTTTGTCTTGTATTTTAATTATACCTATATCCCATACAGCATTGATATTAATCTTCTGTTGTCACTTAAATTAACCGTACACTTTTTACATTTATTCCATCCTGCATCTCTGACCTTTCATCTGGTGTCTTTTTCCTTCTGCTTGTAGATCATTTAAATTTTTCATCAGTTTTTGTCTGCTCATGGTAAACACTGTGATTTTGTTTATCTAAAATTGGCTTAATTTCCATTCTTGAAGTATATTTTTATTGGGTATAGAATTCTAGGTGGCAGAGTAATGATTTTTAAAACCTATTAGTGATATTCCAATGTAGTCTAGTTTCCATTGTTGCTGTTTACAAAGGATTCTTTCAATTTTTGAAGGTAAACTGTCTTTTTCTCGGGCTTCTTTAAAGGTATTATCATTGTCTTTGATTTTCTGCAGTCTCCCTTTAATAGATTGAAGTATGAATTCATTTGAATACAATTTGCTTGCATTTATTCATATTCATGGTTCTTCGGGTCAATGCCTTCAGCATTTTAAAAAAATATCAATTACTACTTCTTTGCCTATATTTTATTGCACTAAAATTATATTAAGCTAAGAAACTACATGATTACATAATTTTTTTAAAATCCATTATTTTGTTTTACAGCTTGACACGTAATTGTAAAGACAAGGTTCATTTATTCAGATATTTGGAAATAGAAAATATTTAAAACTGACTACAGCAGAATTGATCCTTTCCAAGTATTTGATAGATGATTGTATACAAAAAAAAGTAACTCTTATTTTATCCATTCGTCAGTTGTTTCTCCTAAATTTCCATAAATTATATTGTTTTATAAAAATTCTAGTGTTTTATCATTCATAATATGAATTAAGAACTTGATTCAAATTATCTTATTAATGCTGTAGCACCTATATCATGGTCTCAGAAAAATCACAGCTTTTCTTACCAATTTATTTTTTGAAGGTATGCTACACATTGAGTCAGCGTCAGCATGCAGAAATGAAATTTGAGCTACACATGATAAAAAAAAATATTAAATAGCTTGATTTTGACCCAAATAGCAAAAACAGAGTCGTCTTATTTTCAATCAGTGTTAACATGGTCAAATATGACCCCTGTGATTTAAAGGAAATCACTTTATAGACTCTTTAAGCTCATGATTTTTTTCAAAATGAAGTTTTATCTAACTTCTTTTCTAAAATATAAATACTTTCAGCATAAAAACTATTTGTAAGCCATGAATAAATACACATTCCACCAAAAACCCCTCACTGGAAAACTGAAAATGGCTCAAACTTTGTGAATAGGTAGACCATGGCAACTCTTTCTGTACTATAAATCAGTACAAGTAGATAGGCATTATTGGCTTTAATTTCATTAAAGCATTACAATACTTAAGTATTAATGTGAGGTTACTGCTTATTTAGTCAAATAAAAAACAAGCTTGAAGTTAAGCACTAGTAATGTATGTAGTTTTTCTAAATTTAAATAAATGCCTAATGTCTGCAGCCATGATATGAGCAGTTTGATATACCAAGAAATATATTTTACACTACACACCAGTCTACATATTTTGTTTATGTTGTGAGAAATATTTTGTAACTGTATCTCCCACATTTTAAAAAATCACTTAACTAATTTACGATAATTTGAAACTTCCACTTAAATGTTTATAAAGTCTTCTAATAAAGAGTTAAATATTACTAAAATCTCAAAATTTATGCTCTTGCCCAGTATATTTGAAGCTAAAATAATAATTGTTGATAGAAATAATAATGTAGATATCATCAATCCAACGTAACACAGTTTATGCTGACTCCTATTGGCAACAGTCCTTACCAGATATTTTAATGCCTTAGCAGATAAAATTATGTTTAGAATAGAGATCACCCAAATAAGTCTAACATTATTAGTCTTATACACTACTAACAAATATGAATTCCTTGCTAAGTCTATTGTTGCTACATCATCAATATAAGTATTATTTCTTGTCCAAAAACTACATAGGTAATAATAAGACCTGTGTTCAAGACAGAATAAACAAGTTTTTAAAAATGAAGAGTTACATTGTCAAAAAGGAGGCATGCAGGAATGCAAAAATCACATCAAATTTTTATTTTTAAACTGTGTTCTGAGAGAGTGCCAAATCCTAACCAACTGTGGATTATAATTTGCATTATACTTTACACTCTGCCCTGCACAATTTTATAGGTTATGATAAAATTATAATGGCCTATATCTGTCATTGCAGTGTCATGCAGGACAACTCCAATGTCCTGAAAATGCCCCCATGTTACACCTATTCTTCCCTCTCCCTACCCTCAGAACCTCTGGTGGCCACTGTCTTTATAGCAATGATGAGTTCTTCTGTTGCTAGAATAATAAGTTTTTAATAAAATAATAATAAGTCTACTTTAGTCCATTGTTCATTGCCCAATCTTGAGGATTTGGGGATGGTGATGCCTACTCTATTTCTAATTGAGAGGGGACTTAGATCCCATCCCTATATTTTTTATGTAGCATTTACGTAATCTAAAACTTCTTTAAAAAGGAAAATAAGTATTCTGAATTAGTTGACTTCAAGTTATTTAAAATATCTCATTTTTTAACCTGCTCAGTAATTTAAAAAATCTGTCACAATCACCTGGTTTCCATGGGGAAATGTGTAGGTAAGGTTGGTGGGTAACCTGTAGATAAAATTATGTAACAATCTTTCTGAAATCTTCTGGCACTATTTATTGTTCATTGCTAGGGGAACAATTAATTCTTCTGAACCTGTGATTAAATCTTTTATAGCAGTATCTGAAACTCATGTATCCTTATTTTCTAGTGGTTCATAAGCTTGTTCATCTCCACCTTGGTATAATATGTCATAGATATCATGGTATAATCTTTCTTTGGAATCTAAGTTTTCCTGCTAATACACCATCTCTTCTACTTCTTGATTATAGTCTTGCACACTGTAAACTTCCACATATTTTCCTTCTATATCTAGTTTCTGTATGAAGTTCTTCAGTTCCCAGGTCCTCACATTTACCTTCTACACCATTATCTAAAAGTAAATCTTAATTTTCTTGTAGCTACACTCTTGCTGGTGCATTTTCTTTTTATTGCTATCCCTTGCATGTTGTGTGTGTGCTATTTCATAGAGAAGGGATTAAATTTACATTTTGGCTTCATATTTAGTGTACTTGGGATCTGATTCAGTGGAAACCTCTACATTTGACGCAGAGACGTTTCTTAGGATTTTCTAGTAGTCTAATGAAATTGAAGCAAATCTTTCTTTATGTCCTAATAAAATTTTACACCATCCACATTAAGATCCTCTATCACCATCAGAATCATAGATACATCAATTTCCCAGAACTTCTTCATATTCAATGAGCTCTAACAAAAGCTAACTACTGATGTCCAGAAATGATGATACTACCATAAACTAAGTGAAAAAATGAATTTTTATAAAGTACCTGTTTCTTTCCATTTTTTGTGTTCTTTCATGCTTTGTCTCTTGGCTTGGAACTCTTGCTGCCATCGTTATAGCTGAGGCTGACACAGCCAGAGTACTGTTGTTCCTGTCACCTTTGGTTTTCTTGGGTGGAACCATGACTTACCCTCAGTATACAGCAGGGTATATGAGGGATGCCTCAATGAAACCCAGAAATAAACACAGCAGTGGGTATAATAATTCTACCTTCATATATTGTGTCCACCCTATTCTTTCTCTTTTCTTTAGTTCTTGGGTTCCAATTAAATATGTGTTATTCTTTCTCAGTATATCCTTTATGTCACATCTTACTCTCACTTCTGTATTTTATTTTTGTTTCTATTTGTTTCATTATGGATAGTTATTTCTTATGTCTACCAGTTCTCTAATTTTCTCTTCAACTGTGTCTATTCTACTACTGCACCCAACTAATAAATTCTTTTGTTATTGTACTTTTTAGTTCTGAAACTCCTGCCCCCAATTTTCTAATTCATTTTTCTCATTTCTAATTTCTGTACAAAATTGCAAACTTGTTTTTTTTTTTCACCTTAACTATTTATGTATAGTTCCAATATCTGGAATTAATGTCTGATTTCTCTCATTTCTGCTGATTCTCACTCATGGTGTCCTTTCTCTTTAGGTGCTTGATTACCATTGATTGTGTGTTAAAGTTATTTATTGAAATAATTTGAGGTCTAGGAAGATATTATCTTATTCTCATAGAAGGTTTTTATTTGCTTCTGCCTGGATCCTGGGAATAATAGCAATCTAACCACTTTAATCCCAGTTCATGACTTGATGATTTCGCATTTACTTTGAACAAGTCAGGCTATAGTCTGTTAAGGGGTTTTTTACTATTGATCTACCCTTACTTCTAGGATGCAGGCCTCTAGGTATTTAGCCCAAAATTATGGATAGTTTTCAAGGATCAACTCTAGCTTTTGATATTTTAGGCTCATGGGGCCACCAAAATTTCTGCTCAGACTCTTAGTTTCTTCTTTTCAGGAAAGCAAATGTCTTGAAGGCCAAAGCTACCTAAGTGTGTAGCTTAAATTTTAGATTCTTTATATTCTCCTTGGTTCAGCATTTTCTACCTTATAACCTCTTTGATATTTTAAGAAAGAAACTAAATATATATCCAATTGTTTTTCCAGTGGAAGTATTGGCCAATTTTACAAGATTCCATTATTGGAAGTAAATGATCCAGATTTATTTTCTGTCGCACAAAGCCAAATCTTATTTTAACTTTGAATAAATATGCTAATATGCATTCTTGTGACAAGCACCTACTTCAGAATTCTAATTCTAAAATAGATAGCTAGATTAAGCATGGAGCCTTGCCATGAATTTTTAACTTGAATGAATAAAAAAGGCAGCAGTGGTTTCAATTTCTTACAATGTTTACTTTGACTTTCTCTCACAGTATCTACCTACAAGGAGTAATGGAGTCTTTGAAAAGAGTTTGTAGATGGAATGGGTAAAATTAATAAATACAAATTTTTATTACTATTATAATCATGTTTTGCATTTTTTTCTGAATTCACAATAGCCCAGAACAAGCCAAAGTACTCCCATTTTTAATGCTGTGATTTTCATATAAAAGGAAAATGCATAAGGCAAAGAAAAACATGGATGTATGGTATCTTAGGTAAAGGAGGCATCAATGACATATTTTGAACTGCCCTTTTGTTCCATGCTCTTTGTTTCATGGCCAGTTACCAAAGTACAACTGATGACCTGTGAGAGGTATTCTCCACCCCATTTTGTGGTAAATTTAGAGAAGGACAATCATGGAGGGAGAGGTTGGAAAAGAACAAATCAACAGGACTCTTTAACTGAAAGTTCTTAGGCACATCAATTTTAAGAAGGAGTGCACATGGGAGTTACTGAAATAGAAATTGATACCTTAAAAACTATTCACATCATCATTGACTGCTAATGAATATGGGATTTCTTTTTGAGGTGAGGAAAATGTTCTAAAATTAGATTGTGATGATGGTTGTACAACTCTGAGAATTTACTAAAAAATATTGAATTGTATACTTTAAATGGGTGAAGATTTTGGTATGTGAATTGTATCTCAATAAAGCTGTTAAAATATTATGTTTACATCCCTTGGAAAGTCTTCAGATACCCTAATTTAACTACTATGGGTTCAGAGACTATAAAATCATAGCAAAATGATTAAGAACATAATCCTGAAATACAGAAAAAAAAATAGGTTTAAATTAACTTTTTTACTTACTTTTTGTGGGATCTACCTACAGGAGCAATGGATTCTTTGATAAGAGAAGTGATAACATCACTGGACTTCAGGTTTCTCATATAATATGGGGATATTGGTTTTTTTATAGAAGCAGAGACTGAGGCGGGATTGCTAGTCAAGTGATAGAGTGCTCTCAGGTGAAAGGCATTGAGAAGATTAGGATAGGACATGGGAAAGACGCTGGTGAGAATGTGGTCTTAGCTGGAAACTGACTTCAGTCTGTTCCTTTGGGGAAGTCAGTCAGTCATTAGCCAAAGTCTGAGGAGCAAAGGGTGAGAGGGTAAAGTTCTCCAAGCAGGTCACTGTCAGCCTTTAGTGGCCATCTCTATGCCCATCAGCACCTACTACTAACCCCTCCCCCATAGTACTGTTGTAGGGATGGCATAAGATAATACCACACAATGAATTATACAATGAATGTAAAGGTTCACAGAATGCCTGGCACAGAAGAAGCACTTTATAAATGATAGATATTGTTATTTTAGTCAAAAAGCATAAAATATCAATCAATGAAATGAATTAAGGATATGTATTGTGTAACACCATCCAATAAGATAATCTTACTGTATACGTTGGCTCCTCATCAAATGTAAATGAGTGGTTTATTGAGCATCCTTCATGAAGAGGTGGTAAAGGAGTAACTTTCAGTGGACTTGTCCAACCTGAAAATAAAAATGTTATGTGCTTTCTATTAAAAATGAAAGAAATTTCTTCCTTCACCAAAAATATTTCCTATTAGAAAGTTAAGCTGTGTGGTGTTAACTGATTTTACAATGGATTCTCTAAAAAACTTTCTGGATCTCTGAGCAGTGAGAAGAGAGTAGCTGTGTAACTTACGTATTAAGACAATCATAACTGTGCAAACTATTTATTATTGAAAGATATCTATTGGGTACTATGAATCTATGTATGTGCACATGGATGTGTTAGGGATGGTGGTGACACCAAGTGAGTCTCATTACTATTTAGGTAATTCATCTAGCTATCATTTAGAAGTCCTAAAAGACTAGCAAATATAAATATACTTCAAAAATATTGACTGCACCATTAATGGTAGTTGACGAAAATATAAAGATGAAAAACAGGGTTCTTGGTTTTAGGTACTCATGAGTAGATGGAACAACAGACAGGTAAAAAGATAATTCCAATAGGAGGTGGCTCAACACAATAATAGTTAAGCTCAGAGTGCTGCAGCAGTGGAGAGGTAGGATACCTAATCCAATAAGATTTTGAGGAGTTAGGGACACCTTCCTAAAGATGACACCCTATCTAATCTTGGAAACTGAGTCAGACTTAAATGAAAAACAAGTGGAGGAAGGGCATTCCAGACAGGGAAACAGCATGTGCGAAGGCATGCTTGTCCTGTGAGCATATCATAATATAACATGGAGCAATTCCACGACAAGGAATTACAAAAGCATGGTAAGTGGATGAGAGGTAGGCCAGGGCCAGGACATGAAGGTCTTGTAGGCCATGCAAGGCTGTAACTTAATTGGTAGATGGATTGTCCTGGGGGGGAGGGGGAGGAATCAGATCAATAACTTGGGAAAACCACTCTAGTTTGGGATGGGGACTAATGCAGTAGGAAAATGGCAGTACCTGTTGGTTTCCATGTGGATCCCTTCTCCTATCCCATTAGGGCTTCTAACTTGGTACTCTGCTTCATAGCTTTGCCCCCATGAATTGATCCAACATGGAAAAGGTGAGTTAAGTTACAATGTGAGAGTTAGGTGAACAGTATAGAAAAGTTGAGCCATAGGGGTAATGAGTTTTGAGACTCGCAATGAATACAGGGGCTCCGTGGTCATCTTTGGATTCCACTGTGGTGGAGCTCCACAGCAGACTCCAGCAGATCTTGAGGCTTACAGTGTACACTCTCCTGCTCAGGTAACAGTGTGACCTGGGCGAGGTAATTGACCCCTCTAAACCTCATTTTTCTCACCGTTAATGATTGTCAACGTTTTAAAAACTAGAATGAATATAAATAAAGGAATTGGCAGTTTCTGGCATATACTTTAAGTGCTCAAGTTCATTAGCAGTATTACTTATCAATTAGTAGTTGTAATTGCATTCTCAGTCATAATATACTAATATCATTTTCATGATGATGATTATTCAGTCAATATTTGACTAAGAACCCATGGAAAGAATCTGCAAAGAGAACAGGCAAGGAATGGGGTAGGGATGGATGCTGACTGGCCTGTAGATTCAGAAGGGGAAGTCAGAGAGGTTTGAAGTGTGAGAAAGCCTTGATGCACAACTGATGATTTTGAAGATAGAGAAGGTCAAGTTAGTAGGAATGTTGGTAGCCTCTAGGAGCAGAAGAGGCTCCTGGCTAACATCTAGCAAGGAAATGGGGATCTCGGGTGCAAGGAACTGCATTTTGGCAATAGCCTGAATGAGTTTGGAAGACAATTTTTCCCCTGAGTCTGGAGCCCATTAATTGATTTCAGCATCCTGAGAAACCCAACAGAAAACTCAGTGAAGCACACCCAGGCTTCTGACCTAAAAAGTTGTGAGCTAATAAATGAACATCATTTTAGACTGCTGTGTTTGTAGTAATTTGTTATAGCAGGATTAAAAAGCTAATACAGAGGCAGTGGTGAGAAGTCAAGGCAAATGGAGACAGACAATACTCAAACCCATGATTGTTTTGAGAACATTAAGGATAATTCTATCTATGAGACAGCTGGCCAATGGAAAGCTTCCAGAAGACTATAATGCCAAAAGCATCAGGAAGGCAGTTTATGGTATCCATCTTATTTGGAACCATTTATACAGCTGCTTTGAAAAGGAAGGAAGCTAGTAAAACAACAAAACTTATATTTCTATTTAAGCCAGAGTAGAAGAAAATAGGATGAATTACTGACTCGTACCTCAGGGTCACAACATTTAGATTTTAACAGCTTGATGGTGCCCTTTTATTCACCCTGTTTGCATAGCTACTGCTGTATAACAAACCACCCCAAAATTTAGTGGTTTAAAACAATCATTTATTATCTCAGAATTCTATAGATAGATGGGGCGGTTTTGCTTCTTGTGGTGTCATCTCAGATGGCTGAAAAGGTCCAAAATGGCCTCATTTACATGGCCAGCAAGTTGGTGTTGTTAGCTGGGAGTTCAGTTGGGCCTGATAGCCAGTGTATTGGTGCCATTTTTCTGTCTTATTTTGGGTCTTTTACAGTTTAGTGAATGGCATCTGAGGGGAAGAATGCCAATAATGAGACTTTCAAGAGGACCAATTTCAGTGTGCAAGTATTATCAAGTTTCTACTTGCATCTTGCTTTCTGACATCTCATTGCTCAAAGCCACTTACAAGGCCAAGTCCAGCATCAATTTGGGAAGTAAAATAAGTCTCACTTTTTCTTTTTTAAAAATCTTCTTTTATTTATTTTAAGCTTATTTTTTTAAATAGGAAGAGCAACAGGCACACATGGGGAAGGGGGGAATTTCTGGGTGCCACCTTTGGAAACTAGCTACCACACACATTTTGTTCATAACTCAAAGTCACACCTCTTCACTTTTGTCAAGGTAAGAACTGTAGTATTTCTTTATATTACGAATTGCAGGTGTTTAAAACTGTGGTCATGTTTTTATTATTGTGAGTGGGTTTTGTATGTAACCCAAGAAACTATATGGATTTGGTGGATATATTAGTCAGGGCTCAGCAGGACAACAAAACTCTTAGCATAATGAGATTTGAGATTATAGGAATTGGCTCACATTATCATGCGGATTAGCAAGTCCAAATCCTGTAGGGCAGGCTTCAAGTTGGAACTCCAGTGAAGATTCCAATGAATACCCCAGGAGAAGTTCGCTGGCTCAAGTAGAAATAGAAATTCTTTCTCACTGCTAAGGACAGGTCTCCCTTTAAGGCTTTCATCTGATTAGATGAGACTCCTCTCATTGCTGAAGGCAGTCTCCTTTGCTGATGTAGATGTCATCAGCCACCAATGCAATCAATTGATTAATGATTTAAATCCACAAAATATCCTCACAATAACAATCAGGCCAGTGCTTGTGTGACCAAACAACTGGACACCATAACCTAGCCAAGCTGACACAGGAGTTTAACCATCATATAGGGGTTTGCCATTGTGGCAGTTTGAGATTATTTATGAATCCCAAAAAGAGAAACGTTATGTCTGTAAACTAATCTGTTCCTCTGGGTGTGATATCCTTTGATTGCATTAACTTCAGCTGAGGTGTTTTTGATTTGAGGCTTTTGATTTGACTATGTCAGCGGGCATGACTCAGATTGAGTGTCCGCTCCCTTGCTGGGTCTAATATAAACAGACACTCAGAAGACACACAAGAAGAGAGAGCTCTGTCATTTTTTATCCTGGGGCCCCAGGGAAAGGTGAGCCATTTGCCTGATATTTGCAGCTGGCCTTGGGAAGAGAGCAGAACAGCTGAGGTTGATATAGAAAGCCCAGAAAGAAATGAGCCCTGTGTCAGGACAGAGAGGACTGGAAGCCTGGAGGGGAAGGAGACACCAGGCGGAGATAGGAGACCATCTTGCTTCAACATGTGGCAACTGACTTTGGTGAGAAAGCAACCTTGAGTTGGACTCTTTATGGCCTTGTTACTCTAAGCTTTTACCCCAAATAAATACCCTTTATAAAAGCCAGCGGAGTTCTGGTACTTTGCATCAGAACCCCTTTCATGGATCAATACAGCCACTAATTCTATTTTTCTCATGGACCCTGACATTTTTACACAAAATTCCAAAATATGATGCTTTTTAAAAATACAAAAATCATGTTATAGGAGAAAGATTCAAGGACTATGCTGTTTTATGTTTTCTACTGGTTAGAAATATTTCATAACACTTCAAATAGCCTTTGTTAATGACCATCATTGGGTTGTATTTTAAAGTCCCACGCTAATGATTTATATCTCTAGAGTCAAGATGCTAACCTACTAAAAAATTGTTCAAAAACACATTCAAATAGTTACTTGACAGGTTTATGTATGCAGGTAGACTCATCATATTGTAAGTTACATTTACTTTATTATTACATATTATGATTGATGAACAGAGTATTTTTTAAACAGATAATTACCTTTATGGACTACTTATTGTTGCTCGTTTTAATTTTCTATTTTACCATCTGGCAGCTGTCACTAAAGATTAATTTGTTCTTTAACAGACCTAATTTTTTAGGTCAGTGAATAGATACAACACATAGGCCTATTTTATTAGGTAAATTGGGAGATATACAACATATAGCAATTGTATGACTATCAATTCTTATCTTTTTGGTGATTTTCATGTACCATAGCAGACCAAAATCTGTTCCTTTTAAATTTAATATACTGTTTTTCACATACAGGTTTTTACAAAGATTACTTTAACCCCAATCTATGTACTCACAATTCTGAATCAACAAATGATAAAATTTTGTCACACTTACTGCATATTTTCTATTTTCAAATAGATTTAAAGATTGATTGAAATCCACTCCAGCCTCTCCCAAGTGCTCTTCCCACCCTTCTTACCCAGCTGATTTTCAGATTTCCCATCCATAGTTTTAAATATTTAGAATGTGTGTGCATTTTAACATACATAATGTTTATAAGATTTACAAATATAGAATGATAATAAGTATATTTCTGTAAATTGTATTTTTAATTCACAATTATATAATTGAGATGCAACCCTGTTGATACATATTGACCAAGTTAAGTTGTTTTAACTGCTGTATAGTTTTCCAGTATATGACTACAACAGATAAATTTATATATTCATTTATTTTAGGCATTTAGTTATTTTTTGATATTTTGAGTAGCAAGCCATGCTCAAAGAACATCCTTGAACACATGAATAAGAGTTACTCTAAGGTAAATAAATTGAAAAGAAATACTGGGTCAACGTGAATATGCATGTTCAAATTAAGTAGACATTTACAAATTTCTCAAAAGAAATTGTTCCAAACTACTCTGCCATCAGCAGGAGAATGAGTGTTCCAATTCCTCTACACTATAACCAGCACTTGGAACGCAGATTAGGAAATTTTTTCCATTTTTATGAGAAATATTTTGTTGCTTTAATTTTCATTTCACTGATAACTGTTTTCCTTTTCTATGAACAGTTAGTTCATATCCTTGCTCTGCTTTCTTCTGAGTTGTCTTTTTTTACTAATTTCTTATATATTCTGAATTAGAAATATTATATATATTCTTGACATTGATACTTTTTTGTTTTAAAGATGACACTTAAAAAAAAAAGGTTTTCATTTATTTATACTCTCCAACCCGCTCCACCCCCATTGTTTTGCGCTCACTGTCTGCTCTCTGTGTGTTCTTCTGTGTCTGCTTGACTTCTGTTAAGGCAGCACCGGGGACTGATCCTGGGACCTTCTGGAGTGGAGAAAGGCACTCCATCTCTTGTGCCACCTCAGGTCCCTGGTCTGCTATGTCTCTTATTGTCTCTCTTCTGTCTCTTTTTGTTGCGTCATCTTGCTGTGCCAGATCTCCATGTGGGCCAGCACTCCTGCATGGGCCAGCTTGCTTTTCACCAGGAGGCCCCGGGAATCAAACCCTGGACCTCCTATATGGTAGATGGGAGCCCAATCGCTTGAGCCACATCTGCTTCCCTTGATACTTTCTTAATTATATTTATGTTGCAAATATTTATGCCAGTTATTTGCATAAATTGTTTTGTTTATTGCTATTTTTTGTAGTTTTTAATTTTGATGTAGTCTAATTGGTATCAACGTTTTCCATTTTGTTTTATCCTTCCAGAAAAATATTTGTCTTTATTTTCTTCACAAAGCTTTTCATAATTTCCTTTTCACCTTTAAGATTTTATTAAAATTGGAACATAATTATATATTGTATGAGGTAAGGATCTAATATTATTTTAAACCATAGAGAAGGAAGGTCATTTTTGTAAAAGTGGGTGAATAGTCCATCTTTGCTTCACTAATTTTTAATAAAAGTATATCAAATATCAAGTTCTCATATGCTGTTCCATTGGTGCATTTTTCATTCCTGTGCCTATAGAGCACCAGAACACCAGTTTTCTTTCTCCATCTGTATAATAAGACTTACTATCTGATCCTTTAAGTTCCTCATATTAAAATTGTCTCATTCCTGCCTCTTTACTCTTCAATGTAAATTTTAGGATAAGCTTTTTGGATTCATTAAAAAAAAAACTGTTGATGTTTTGAGAGGAAATGCATTAATTTGTAAATATTGAGGTTACCTGTACAAAATCATGACACATATAAATATCAATTTATTTAGCACTTTTATTTTTACCTATTGCATTTTATAATATTATCCATACATTCTTGCATCTGCCCAGTAAATTTTATTTCCTAAGTATCTTCTGTTTTTGCAATTGTTAAGAATGTGATCTTCTAAAAGGGACATCTTCTAGTTGATTTTGACTGATCTATGGGAATACATGTGATTTTGCTTTCTTTTGGATTCAATTTTTTTCTTAAACTCTTTTCAATTCTTCTATTAGACTGACAATATCACTCTACATGATTATGCTTTTAATGGTTACCCTAATATTTCAACATTTATACTTATATCAACAAAGTTCAAAGTTAATCACTATCTTTATTTACCATTCCACTATATCAAACAATTTATATGCTATTTGTCTAGTATTTTAGTTAAATATTATTTTTTTTAGCCTATAAAAATTAGACATCTTTGTTCCTGTTTTTACAGTCAATGTTTAATATATTTAACACATACTTTGCTCAAAATTCCTTTCTGCATTTCAAACATTCCTTCTGGGATCATTATCACTCAGCCTGAAATAACTATTTTAGAATTTCCATTAGTGAGAATTTAGCAGTGATAACTGTCAGACTTTATCTAAAAATATCTTTATCACCTGTCTTGAAAGACAAACTTATTGTGTATAGAATTCCATATTTGCAGTTGTTTGTTCTTTAGCACATAGCATATATTCCTGTTTTCTTAAATTGTAGCTGTTAAGAATAAGTTATAATCTTTTCAAAGTAATTTGTTTCTTCTCTCAAACTGATATTTTTAAAGCTTTTCTGTGATATAACTGACAATAAATTGCACATATTGCTAAGATTGGCCATATGTATATATCCATGAAATCATCATTAAGTAAAGACAGTAAACATATTTTACAACAGAAAAATTTTCCTCGTCACTTCATAATCCTTCCTTCCCACCAATCTTGGTCCAATTTCCCCATTGCCAGTTAACAACTCATCTGCTTCCTGGCACTTTAGAATAGTTTTCATTTTCTAGAATTTTATATAAATAGAATTATACAGTATATATTCTTTTTGGTCTAGTTTACTTTCAGTAAATACAACTATTTTGATATTGACCAATGTTTTATCATGTATTAATAGCTCATTCCTTTTTATTGCAGTTTATCTACTATGTGGATATACCATAGTTTTTTTTTATCCATTTACCTGTTGATGAATATTTGGGTTATTTGCAGGTTTGGGCTATTACAAATTAAGCTGCGATAGATATTTATGTACAACTCTTTTTATGGGCAATTTTTAAAAAATTTCTCTTGAGTAAATACTGAAGAAAGGGATGGCTTAGTAATTGGTTAACTGTTTCAGAAAATCGAAAACTATTTTCAAAAATGCCTATACCATTTTATACTCCCACTAGTAATGTATGAGAGTTACAATTGTCAATATTCTCAGCAACACTTGGTGTAGCAAGTTACTGAGTTTAAATATAGCCATCTGTATATCTATTATGGTGCAGTATCTTTTCAAATCCTTTGACCACTTTTTTACATTGAGTTGTTTTCTTATTAGGTTTTGAGAAATCTTTATATATTCTGGATACAAGCATTTATCAGATATGTAAGCCTACTAATGAGTGGCTTATCTTTTTATTCAATGTCCTTTTGAAGAGAAGTTCTTAATTTTGATAAAGCCCAATTTATCAATTTTTTCTTTTATCGATCATAGATTTGATCATAGATTGGATCTAAGAAATCTTTTCCTAACCAAAACTCATAAAAGTTATAGCTCATGTTTTATTGCAGAAGTTTTAGAGTTTTAGGCTTTACACTTAGGTCTATGATCTATTTTGAGTGTGAAGTATGGATCAAAATTATTATCTTTTTTGGAATTTGGATATTAAATTTTTCAAGTAACATTTGTTGAATAGATGATTTTACATTGAAATGCCATTAGAGCTTTGTTGAAATTCAATTGCTCAAATGCAGGGGGCTCATTTCCGGGTACTCTATTCCATTCCATTAATTTGTTTGTCTATCTTTATTCCAGTACCGTGCAGTATAGATTACTGTAGTTTTATAATAAATCTTGAAATCAGGTAATGTAAATCTTCCAAATTTATACTTTTTAATGTTTGTTTAGCTATTCCAATTCTTTCCATTTCTAAACGAATTTTAGAATCAGTTTTTCAATTTATATTTTAAAAATTCTGAGATTTTGATTGGGATTTGAATCTATAGATAAATTTATAGATAAATTTAAAAACTGAAATCTTTAAAATACTGAGTCTTCCAATCCATGTACATGATATGTATCTCCATTTATTTAAGTCTTTAATTTTCTTGGTAATGGTTTGTAGCATTTAGAGCTCATCATGTAGATCTTCTGTCACAATTATCACAAGTTATGTCATATTTTGAAGCTATTGGGAATTTTCAAAATTTTGCCATTCTGTTTCTATTTCCTAAGGCTTTTAGTTCTATAAAATTCCTTCAAATAGCTGCTGTAGTAGCATTCCAGATTTTAATATGTTGTTTTCATTTTTATCCAGTTCAAAATACTTTCTAACTTCAACTTTCCTTCGAATTTTTCTTTCACCTATATGTTTTAGTAATTTGTTATTTTCAGTAGGGTTGGTGATTTTATATTTATTTTATTGATTTACTTTATTGATTTCTAATTTAATTCCATTGTGGTAAGAGCATATCCTTTGCAGAATTTGAAACTTCTGTACAATTTAAGCATTAACTCTCCATTTACTATATCCAACCCAGCCCCTAGGAACCTATATTCTAGATTTTGACTCTATGAGTTTGCTTATTCTCATTCATATCAGTGAGGTCATAGAATATTTGTCCTTTGTGTCTGGCTCATTTCATTCTTCAGTCCATGTAGTCACATGAAACAGAACTTCATTGCTTTTTTAAAAAAATTTAAGTATATCACTCATACATAAAGATACATAAACAATAAGTGTATAGTAATAGTTGTGAACTTACAAAACAAACATACATAACATCATACAGTGCTCTCATACCTCACGCTACCACCAATACCTTGTATTTTTGTGAAACATTTTTAACTAATGATTAAATAGCATCCTCAAAATATTACTACTAAACAAAGTATCTTACGTTTGGTGTATTTTCCCCCCAAACCACCCTATTATTATTTGTTAAATATATTTTTATGATATAAGTTGTATACTTACAACACAATCATGCACGTGTACAGAATTCCCATGCAACAGCCCTCTATCAACACACCACACCATGGTGGAACATTTGTTACAGATTATAAGATAATATCATCAGACTATTACCAGGTCCCTAGCATACATTTGGCACACTTTTTCCATACTCTGCCTTATCAGCACAGTACATCTTTGGCATAGATGCATGAATATTACATTACTGTTAACCACAGTCCATAAGTCACTCCAGTTGTATTTTTCCCATGCTTCTCCACATTCCTACCACCCTGCAATAGTGACATACATCTGCTCTAGCTCACAAAGGACACTCTTGCATCTGTACCATTAACCACACTTCTCATCCACCTCTTGGTTTACTTGTGTTATTCAGTCCCTAGATTATTCTCTAGCTTTATTTCAATTGGCATTTACATCCCTAGACTACCCTTTTCAGCCACATTCCCATTTATAAACCAGCTGTTACTCACTATAATGTGTTACCACCAACTCTATACATTTCCACACTTTTACAGTAAAGTTAATTAAAACTTCAACATACATTAAACATCACAAGTCCATCTCAGTTCTCTTACTCCTTTAACAGTCCACCACCTACCACCAGATCTTAAAGATGTTTTCCTACATTTTCTTCTAGAAGCTTTATGGTTCTTCCTTTTATATTTAGGTTTTTGATCCATTTTGAGTTAATTTTTGTAAAAGGTGTGAGATAGGGGTCCTCTTTCCTTCCTTTGGCTGTGGATATCATTCTCTAAGTACCATTTGTTGAATGGACTGTCCTGCCTGAGCTGGATGAGTTTGACAGGCTTGTTAAAAAAATCACTTGACCATAGATAAGAGGGTGTTTCTGAACCATCACTTTGGTTCCATTGGTCTATGAGTCTGTCTTTATGGTGTTTTTACCACTGTAGCTAGGTAATATGATTTGAAGTCCAGAACTGTGAGTCCTCCAACTTCACTTTTCCTTTTTAAGATGTTTCTGGCTATTCAGGACCCCTTAGCCTTCCAAATAAATTTGATAATTGTGTTTTCCATTTATTTTTTAAAATGCTGGTAGAATTTTTGTCGGGTTTGTATTAAATCTGTATATCAATTTGGGTAGAACTGACATCTTAATGATATTAGTCTTCCAATCCATGAGCATGGAATGTTCTTTCAATTATTTAGGTCTTTTTAAAATTTCTTTTAACAATGAGTTGTAGTTTTCTGAATACAAGTGCTTTACATTGTTGGTTAAGTTTTTTCCTAAATATTTTATTCTTTTAGTTGCTATCATAAATGGAACTTTTTCCCCTGACTTCCTCCTCAGATTGAGCATTAGTAGTGTCTTTTAAAGCCTTTTTCAACTGATATAAGTATAGCTACTCCGATTTTTTTTGTTGTTGTTGTTACTGCATGTCTGGAATATCTTTTTCAGCCTTTCACCTTCAAACTATTGGTATCCTTGGGTCTAAGGTGAGTCTCTTGCAGAAAGCATATAGGTGACTCATATTTTCTTATCCATTCTACCAGTCTGTGTCTTTTGACTGGGGAGTTTAATCCATTAACATTCAATGTTATTAATTTAAAGGCTGTTCTTATTTCACCCATTTTAACCTTTGGGTTTAATTGTCATATTTTATTTTCACCAGTCACTTGACCCTTTAGTTATTTTTACTGATATAATCTTCATTTCTAGACTCTCTTCCAAGCCTTTCTCTCCTGTCTTTTCTTTTCAGACTGTAGCACACCCTTTAGTATTCCCTGCAAAGCCGGTCTCTTGGATACAAACTCTGTTTCTGTTTATCTGTGAATATTCTAAACTTGCCCTCCGTTTTGAAAGACAATCTTGCTGGATATAAGATTCTTGGCTGGAAGTTTTTCTCTTGCAGTATCTTAAGTATATCATACCACTGTCATTGTGCCTCCATGGTTTCTGATGAGAAATCTGCACCTAATCTTATTGGGTATCCCTTATATGTTATGCATTGCTTTTATCTTGCTGCTCTCAGAATTCTCTCTTTGAATTTTGCATTTGAAATTCCAATTGGGAAGGGTGGGTTAGAATGCCCAGGATACTGGGGGAAGAGATGGGAGAGGGACCAGGTGAACACTTGTTATTTGTGGGTATGAGGTTGAAAGTACAGAGGTGGGAATGCTCTTATGGCAATATGACATGGAAGGATCACTGGTTTAGTGTGTTGGTTGGGGGGGCATTCAGGACAGGGAGCACCTGGAGCAGGCTTCTAGGGAGTGTGTGAGTGTTCATCCTGACATTCCGATTAGTATGTGTCTCAGAGTTGGTCTATTCGGCCTTATTCGGATGGGAGTATGTTGTGCTTCTTGGACATGGATATCCATGTCCTTCAATAGGGTTGGGATATTTTCTACCATTATTTCTTCAAATGTTCCTTCTGCCCCTTTTCCTTTCTCTTCTCCTTCTGGGACACTCATGACATGTATGTTTGCACATCTCTTGCTGTTGTTTAATTCCCCGAGACCTCATTCAATTTTTCCATTCTTCATCTGTTCTTTTGTATGTTCTCTTTTGGAGGCCATTTTTTCAAGCTCACCAATCCTTTCTTCTGCCTTCTCAAATCTACTATTATATAATTCCAGTGTATTTTTAATTTCATTTATTTATTGTGCCTTTCATTCCTATAAGATCTGCTATTTTTCAATGTATGTTTTCAAGTTCTTCTTTGTGCTCATCCAATGTCTTCTTAATATCCTTAATCTCTTTAGCCATCTCATTGAATTTATTAAGGAGATTTGTTTGAACATCTATGATTAGTTGTCTCAACTCCTTTATGTCATCTGGAGGCTTATCTTGTTCCTTTAAGTGGGCCATATCTTCCTGTTTCTTGGTGTGGATTGTAATTTTTTGTTGGTGACTTGGCATCTGGCTTACTAGATATATTTATTCTGGGTGCAGTTTCTCTCTTTAGTTTAGGGCTTTCTTGCCCCTTTTCCCTTGCTAGTTGTGTAGTAGGACCCAAGGATGTAGTTGGTGCTGTCAGCTGTGGAGCCCCAAGACGCCCTCATTGCCCTAGGGACCAATGAAGCTTCTCCCAACTTTCTCCTTTGCCAGGGATAGGGACAGAGCCACAGCCCTGTGTAATAATCCAAGTCGTGCAGGCCTAGACTGTAGTTGCCCAGAGAGACTGATGAAGCTTCATGCCCCTTTCTCCCTTGCCTGGGGCAGGGATGGAGCTGCAGGTGTGGGCAGCAATCTATGCCGTGTGGGTCCAAAATGACCGCAGATGCCCCAGTAGACTTCCGACTATTCAGTCTGTGCCAGCTGAATGTACTGCAGTTACCCAGAGAGGCTGGTGCAGGGCCCACCAGTTTTCTCCCTGATAGAGGTGAGGCTGAAGCCTAGGCTAGGGCTGCAGGCCCATCTGGTGAAAGAAGCCAGTCCCGACTTTCACTGTGATTTTCAGTCAGCCCAGCTTCTACTCAAGCTGGGAGTGGGTCAAAATGGCAGCCACCAGCCTCTTTCCAACCTGGACAGGCTCAAACTTAAGCCTTTCCTCAGATCATACTTTAGCCAGGCAAATTTACTAATCAGTACCTGAAATTGGCAGCCAACCATCTCTTCCTCCCCTGAGCTTGGGCAATGGACCCTCCAATTCCAGCCACAGAATAGCTTCCGAGGCAGCCTGCGCTGCCAGAGCAGGATGGATGATCACTGGCCTCCGCAGCATAGCCTGTATTCTCCCAGAGTGGACATTGCAGGTCTCCTCAGCCTCTCCCCTGCCAGAGGCGGTGCTGGGGCCTAGGCCAGAGATGCAACCCGAAATGGATGGAAAGAAGCCAGAAAGAGCACTGTGATTCTCAGTCTGCCCCACTTTCCCTTGTGCCAGGGGTTGAGTTAAAATGGTGGTTACCAGCCTTTTTCTGATTTGGACAGGTTCAAACTTTAGCTGTTCTTAGGGTTATATTTTAGCCAGCCAAATTTACTAATCAGTAGCTGAAGTCAGTGGTCAATTGCCTCTTCCTCCTCTGTATTTGGATAATGGAGCTTCCAATTCCAACTGCAGAATAGCTCCCGAGGCAGATTGTGCCTCCAGTGGAGGATAGGCACCGACCTCCGTGGCATGGAGTGCCCCACTTACGAATCTTCTCTGCAGATGGGCAGTCTCCTCCTTCTATTCCTTCAAGGATGTTGCAGGAGACTCTTCTGGTCTCCTCGAGCCCCCAAACAGGTGCCTCAGAAAGCCATGGGTAATCACCAACTGCCCTGTAGCAGGAGCTGACTCCAAGAGCCCCCCACTCTGCCGCCATCTTGCTGGTTGTCCTTCATTGCTTTTTAATACTGAATAATATTCCATTGTATGTATAGACCACATTTTGTTTATCCACTAATCAGTTGATGGACACTTGGTTTGCTTTCATCTTTTGGCAATTGTGAATAATATGCCAAACATCAGTGTGCAAATATCTGTTTGAGTCCCTGCTTTCAATTTTTCTGGGTATATACCTAGAAGTGGGATTGCCAGGCCATATGGTAATTCTATACTTAGCTTTCTGAGGAACTGTCTTCCACAGTGGCTGAACCATTTTACATTCCCACCAGCAATGGATGAGTGTTCCTATTTCTCCATATCTTCTTCAACACTTGTGCATTTGTTTCTTTAAAATATCAGCCATTGTAGTGGGTGTGAAATGGTATCTCATTGTGGTTTTGACTTGTATCTCCCTAACAGCAAATGTTGAAGCTCTTTTCATATGCCTTTTAGACATTTGTACATCCTCTCCAGAGATTAAAGTCTTGCCCATTTTAAAAATTGGGTTGTCTTTTTATTACTGAGTTGTAGGATTTATATTTTCTGGATATTAAACCCTTCTCAGATATGTGGTTTCCAAATATTTTCTCCCATTGAGTAGGTTGTTTTTCCAATTTCATGATAAAGTCCTTTGATGCCCAAAAGTTTTAAATTTTGATGAGGTACCATTTGTCTATTTTTTCTTTTGTTGCTTGTGTTTTGTGTATAAGTCCAAGAAACCATTACCTAACACAAGGTCCTGAAGATATTTCCTTATGTTATCATCTAGGAGTTTCATTGTCCTAGTTCTTATATTTAGGTCTTTGTATGCCTGGTAAATTTTTATTTGCTTATAGACAGTGATTTTGACCTTTTTTGTGATGGATATCTTTGTATTCCTATAAATATTTTGGACATTGTTCTAGGATTCAGTTAAGTTACTTATATAGTTTGATCCTTTTGAGTCTTGTTTTAAGTTCATTAAGTGAGACAAAGGGCAATGTTTAGTCTAGAGCTAATTTTGGCCCATTATTGAAGCAAAATCTTTCTGAATACTCTGATGTGCTATGAATTATGTTTTCTACTCTGGCTGGTGGGAACAAGAGATATTGAGTCTTGTATGAACTATGGGCAATTGTATCCACTAATCCTTTCAGGTGGTTTTACCCATGAAGTCAGGTAGTGCCCGAATAGTCATGCACTGATCAAAACTCAGCTGAAGATTTAAGGGAGACCCTGTCCAGGTCTCCAAAGTTCATTCTATGTGCAGCTATCTTCTCACCAATACTTTGTCCTGCCAACTTTAGCTACTTTGGCTTTACCACATGCACAGTTCTGTCTTCTCAACACTTGGAGATGGCTAATTCTATCTCAGCTCCCTCACTATTTCCCTAAACTACAACCAAGAAATACTTCAGGTAATAAGCTGGGGCAATTTTAGAGCTTACATTATTTGTTCTCTCTCAGGGATCACTGCCCTTTGTTACCAAATTTGAATAGTTACCATAGGTTCCAAGGGGAGAGGGAATGAAAAATAGAATAGATGGAACATAGGGCATTTTTAAGGCATTAGAATTGTTCTGCATGATCTTGCAATAACAGATATGGGTCATTTTAAATTTTGTCAATTAAAAAAATTTTTATGATCCAAAACATAAATCATAA
>JAQZBX010001316.1:42547-64288 GCA_029593785.1 Cabassous unicinctus
TTTTCTTTGTATTTTATTTTTAAAACTGTCATTATTATTTCATTTTCTTATTATTTTTATTTGGTTATTTTCTTGGTTTCATCTTTGGAGAGGTTTTGGATCATAGAAGGGTCACAAATATGGCAGGGGAGGATCACTGGTGCAGGGTGTTGGTGATGGGGGGATGCACAGGAGGGGTTCACCTGGGGCATACCTATAAGGTATATGAGCGTGTTCAAGTGTCCATGGAGCATTGTCACGGTGGGTGGAGATCCACACAATAACCGAAAGAATATCGAATTCCCATCCTGGGGAGTTCTGGTACATTCTCTAACGGGACAGCAAGAATACCCTAAGTACAGGGGTGGTGCCTAGTGAAAGAGGACAGACCATTATGCAGGGCCCTTGATATTGCTGATTGTACATGTGAACCTTTTCTTTTGAAATTGAAACTTAGCCAAACTCAGCATATAAACACACTACCTTCCCCTAGCATAGGACATGACTCCTGGGGATGAACCTCCCTGGCACTGAGGGATTATTACCAAGCGCCAACTAGCAAGGCAAATGGAAAAAGACCTTGACCATAAGGGGGAAATGGTAAATACAAATGAGTTTTTATGGCTAAGGGATTTCAAAGTGAGTTGGGAGGTCATTCCAGAGGTTATGCTTATACACATCTCAGCAGGAACTCACTGACTGCCACAGTAAATAGTGCCTCAAATAGTGGTGCTCCTGAGGGTTCTAGAGACATCCAGACACTATAGGCAGGGCAGACAGCTCAGTTTGGTGCCCCACCAGTGAGCCTTACCTTGGAATTTATGGTCCCCAGTGTGACAGCGTTGGACTCATTTGTGGTTTCCCTACACATGGCTGTTCTGCCCCTTCTATCAGAAACCTATAGTTAGTACTAGACTTAATAGGTATATGTCCAAGAGACTTAAATTTTTGGTGTATCCATGTGCCAGTTGGGCCCTAACTCTCAGCAGAATTGCAATATCTACTCTCCAGTTCACTGGACTCACCCAGGATAAATACCAAGGAGATGATGGACAACGACCATCCCAAGGAACAGAGAGAGTCTGCAACTGCAAGCAAGATAGTTCCATCCATCTGCCCCATGGGATCTAAGCCCCTTCTCAATTGGAGGCAGATTGGGCATCACCATTCCCAAATCCTCAAGATTGGGGAATGAACAATGGACTAAAATATAGTTACTATTATTCTATTATCGACTTGTTATTGTAGCAATAGAACTTTTATCATTGATGTGGAGGTAGTGGCCTCCAGAGGTTCTGAGGGGAGGGAGTGGAAAAAATAGGTGTAGTGAATTTCTGGAAGATAGCGTCAGTTTAGGTGGGCACTCACCATTTCTGTCACGGAGGATGGCTGATTGGGGACAGGATTCTGCCCAGGTGGTCTGTTCTGGGAGCCTGCAGAGTGAGAACCTTGGGGACATTGATCTGGAGGGAGCTGGACAGCGATGTGGACTGCTCAATATAAAATTGTGAGTTTATTTCCCAGCTGGAAATCGTGGACACAGATGGCTAAGCCCCACCCTCCTGGCAACCCAGTGAGAGGGAGCACTCTCCAAGAGTGGGAGGGTCCTGGCAAAGGGTGAGAGGGTTTTTTTCTGTTGATTTGGCTGCCTGGACCCCCTTGAAGCTTTTTGGGAGCAAACCAGCCCGGCTAGAAGTGGTGCTGGGTTGAGGGGAGAGGCAAATCTGCTGAGGAAGCCTGATTTACCTAACAGCCATGGGACACAGAGGCTTGGCTTGGGAGGGGGTGGAGCCAGCCAATTTTATAGTTCTGTGCTGAGTATCACTCTCAGCTCCCTTGGGGGGGTCAGGCAGTGGGAAGTGTTTGATAACTTTCCATGAGCCTATTTAGGGTCCCCTTGGTGGAGGGGGTGGTCCAGAAGAGGCCTTCTTTTGGGTCCCTTATTTCTTCAAAAAAGAATTTTTTTAACTTAATTTAATCATTTAAATCTGCCTCAAAACCTGCAGAGAGAAGGCTGCAGGGTAATTGATTGATGAATGCAGGCTGAGAGGCTCCACAAGGGCCCAAGAAGGAATGCTGTTCTTCCTTAGATTTGATAGACTGCGTGCTTGTGTGTTTGTTTGGTTTTTCTTTGTTTGTTTCTTGCTTTTCTTTCCTCTTCCCCCCCGCCCCACCCTTTTTTAAAATTAGGTGCTGCTAGGTTGTTTCTTCTTTGTTGTGCTTCTTCTTCCTTGATTTTCCATTCTCTGTGTATAGTGATTTTGTCTACCAGCACTATCTCTTTTCCTTCCTACATCTTTCCACCTTCTGCTTTCTGTTGTGGTTCTTACATTCCACCTTTTTTTTTCATTAGTCCTCAACTTCATGGGTGTCGATTTCTATCTTGTCTATTCTGTTTTCTTTTCTTTTCTTTTTTTAATTAAATTTTTCCTTTCAGCCCTTTGTTTACTCTTTCCCTCTCTCCTCATCATTCTGGACTTTTAAATCATTCTATATATTTTTCTTTATTTGGTTTCCCATTCCATTGTAAGTACTCCACATTTCCCCCCTATTACTCTACACTGCCTACAAGAGTTAAATATTCATTTTAGTAAGTCTGATATGGCCCCTCTTCTAACTTTTATCAATATTACTATTATCCTTTTTCCTTTTTTACCTCTTTCGATTCCTCTGGCACTAATCTTTTTCCTTTAATGGAACATAGAAAAAAGCAAGGAAATACAAAAAGAACAAAGTGTCAAAGAGAAAACTTAACACACACACAGAACCACCAGCTAAATAAAACACTAGAGCAGAGAGAGAAGCTAATCAACTGAATAAATCCATCAAGATAAAATGATGACCAGAGGGTGACAAAAAAATTACAAACCATACTGATAAACAGGAAGACATTGACCATTCTAATGAACAAACTAAAAACCAGGAAGAGATGCAGAACATCAAACAACTAATCAAAGCCGTCCAAACAAACATCAAGGGCAAATATCATGAAGTGAAGGAAGAGATTAAGGATATTAAGAAGACACTGGGAGAACATACTGAAGAAATTGTAAACATACATAAAAAGATAATGGATATGATGGTGATGAACGGCACAATCCAAGGAATCAAAAAGATGTTGTATTCACATAACAGCAGATTTGAACAGGCAGAAGAAAGAATTAGTGATGTGGAAGATAGTATATCTGAAATCAAACAGATAGTAGAACAGATAGATAAAAAGATAGAAATAATCCAGCAGGGACTTAGGGATTTAACCGACAACACAAAATGCACAAACATACACATTATGGGCATCCCAGAAGGAGAAGAGAAGGGAAAGGGAACAGAAGGAGTGTTGAAGGAAATAATGGCTGAAAACTTCCCAACCCTATTGAGGGAGATGGATGTATATGTCCAGGAAGCACAGTGCACCCCAAAGAGTATAAATCCCAACAGACCTATTCCAAGACATATAATTATCAAAATGTCCAATGCTCAAGACAAAGAGAAAATACTCAAGGCAGCAAGAGAAAAGAGAACCATCACATACAAGGGAAGCCCAATGAGATAAAGTGCTGATTTCTCACCTGAAACCATGGAGGCAAGAAGACAGTGGTATGACATAGTCAAGGTACTAAAAGAAAAAAAACTTCCAGTCATGAATTCTCTATCCAGCAAAGTTAGCATTTAAAAATGATAGACGGTTCAAAATATTCACAGATAAACAGAAATTAAGAGAATATGTCAATAAGAAACCTGCACTTCAAGAAATACTAAAGGAAGTTCTACAGGTTGAAAGGAAAAAACAGGAGAGAGAGTTGGAGGAGAGTGTAAGAACAACTAAAAAGACAAAAAGAGAAATAAAAACAACATATGACATACATAAACCCAAAGAAAATATGGCTGATGTAAGAAATTCATTGAGAGTAATAGCACTGAATGTTAATGGATTAAACTCACCAGTCAAGAGACACAGATTGGCAGAATGGATAAGGAAATATGACTCATCTATATGTTGTCTACAAGAAACCAACCTTAGACCCAGGGATTCAAGGAGGCTGAAAGTGAATGTCTGGAAAACAATTTTACAAGCAAACAATAACCAAAAAAGAGCAGGAGTAGCTATCCTAATATCGGACAAAATAGACTTCACATGCAAAACTATTGTAAGAGACAAAGATGGACAGTATATATTAGTAAAAGGGATAATCTTTCAAGAAGAGAGAATAATCATAAACATTTATGCACCTAATCAGGGTGCCTCAAAATACATGAGGCAAACACTGGAAAAACTAAGTGGAGAAATAAAGGCCTCTACAATTATAGTGGGGGACTTTAATACACCATTATCACCATTAGACAGAACATCTAGACAGAGAATCAGTAAAGAAACAAAGACTCTGAATAATACATTAGAGGACCTGGACCTATACAGAACATATACAGTACACTACACCCAAATACAGCGGGATATACATTCTTCTTGACTGCACATGGATCATACTCCAAGACAGACCACATGCTAGGCCACAGAACAACTCTCAATGAATTCAGAAAGATTGAGATTATACAAAGTAATTTCTCTGACCACAATGGAATGAAATTGGAAATCACTAAGGGCCAGAGAACCAGATTAGGCACAAAGATATGGAAGCTAAACAACTCACTCTTAGACAAACAGTGGGTCAAGGAGGAAATCTCAAAAGAAATCAGTAACTACCTCGAATTGAATGAAAATGACAACACAACATATCAAAACCTATGGGATGCAGCCAAAGCTGTACTGAGAGGGAAATTCATAGCCCTGAAAGAATATATTTAAAAAAAGAAAGAGCTAAAATTGAAGACATAACTGCACACTTGGAGGAACTGGAAAAACAACAAGAAACTAAACCTAAAGGAAGAAGAAAGAAGGAAATAACAAAGATTAGAGCAGAACTAAATGAAATAGAAAATAAGAAAGCACTAGGAAAAAAAAACAACAGAAAAAACAAAAGCTGGTTCTTCAAGAAGATCAATAAAATTGACAAACCCTTAGCCAGACTAACAAAGAAAAGGAGGGAGCAGATGCAAATACACAAAATAAGGAATGAAGAAGGGGATATCACTACTGAACCCACCGAAACAAAGAGTATCATAAGAGGATACTTTGAAAAATTATATGCCAACAAGAATGATAATTTAGAGGAAATGGACAAATTCCTAGAAACTCACAAGCAGCCTACATGGATGAAAGAAGAAATTGAACTTAACAGTCCAATTACAAGTAAAGAGATAGACTCAGTCATCAAAAACCTCCCAATTAGGAAGAGCCCAGGACCAGATGGCTTCACAGGTGAATTCTACCAAACATTCCGGAAACAGATAACAGCAATTCTGCTTAAGCTCTTCCAAAAAATAGAAGCAGAAGGAACATTGCCTAACTCATTCTATGATGCCAACATTACCCTAATACCAAACCCAAACAAAGATACCACAAGAAAGGAAAATTACAGACCAATTTCTCTAATGAACCTAGATGCGAAAATCCTCAACAAAATACTTGCTAATTACATTCAACAACATACCAAAAGAATTATACACCATGACCAAGTGGGTTTCATCCCGGGTATGCAAGGATGGTTCAACATAAGAAAATCTGTCAATGTAATACACCTCATAAACAGATTGAAAGAAAAAAATCACATGATCATTTCTATAGATGCAGAAAAGCATTCGACAAAATACAGCACCCTTCCTGATAAAAACACTGCAAAAGATAGGAATAGAATGAAACTTTCTGAACATGATAAAGGGTATATATGAAAAACTCAAAGCTAACTCATCTTCATGTTGAAATCCTAAAAGCCTTCTCTCTGAGATCAGGAATAAGACAAGGATGCCCACTATCACCATTCCTATTTAACATAGTCTTAGATGTACTTGCTCAAGCACTGAGGCAGGAAAAAGATATAAAAGGCATCCAAATTGGAAAAGAAGTAGTAAAAATGTCATTATTTGCAGATGACATGATCGTATACATAGAAAGCCCTGAGAAATCTACAACAAAGCTTCTAAAAGTTATAAAGGAGTTCAGTAACGTCACAGGCTATAAGATCAATGCTCAAAAATCAGTAGCATTTCTGTATGCCAATAATAAGCAATCTGAGGAGGAAATCAAGAAAAAAATACCATTTACAATAGTAATCAAAAGAATCAAATACCTAGGAATAAATTTAACTAAAGATGTAAAGGACTTATATAAAGAAAACTACACAACACTGTTAAAGGAAATCAAACAAGACTTAAATAAATGGAAGAATATTCCCTGTTCATGGATAGGAAGACTAAACATCATCAAGATGTCTATCCTACCCAAACTAATCTACAGATTTAATGCAATCCCAATAAAAATCAAGACTGTATTTTTTAAGGAATTGGAAAAACTAATTACGAAATTTATTTGGAAGGGTAAGAGGCCCCAAATTGCCAAAGACATATTGAGAAAGAGAAATGAAGTCACTACCTGACTTTAAAACATACTACAAAGCTACAGTGGTGAAAACCGCATGGTATTGGCACAAGGATAGACACATTGACCAATGGAAACGAATTGAGAGTTCTGATATAAATCCTCGCATATACGGTCATCTGATATTTGGCAAGGCCACCAAGCCCACTCAGTTGGGAGAGAATGGCCTCTTCAACAAGTGGTGCATGGAGAACTGGATATCCATATCCAAAAGAATAAGAGAGGAACACCATCTCACACCTTATATGAAAATCAACTCAAGATGGATCAAAGATCTAAATATAAGAATCAAAACCTTAAAGACCTTGGAAGATAATGTACAGAATCATCTACAGGACCTTGTAATAGGAAATGGTTTTCTGAACTTCACACCCAAAGCACAAGCAGCAAAAGAAAAAATAGGATGTTATCAAGAAAATAAAAAGGCAGCGTATCCAATGGGAGAAAATATTTGGCAACCATATATCTGATAGGAGCCTAATATCCTGCATATATAAAGAAATCTTAAAACTTGAAAATAAAAAGAGTAACAACCCATTTAAAAAATGGGCAAGTGACCTGAAAAGACACTTCTCCAAGGAAAAAATATAAATTGCTAAAAAGCACATGAAAAAATGCTCAACATCTCTAGCTATTAGAGAAATACAAATCAAAACTACATTGATATACCATCTTACACTCATTAGAATGGTGGCTATTAAAAAAACAGCAGACTATAAGTGTTGGAGAGGATGTGGAGGAATGGGAAGCCTCATCCCCTGCTGGTGGGATTATGGAATGGTCCAGCCACTGTGGAGGACAGTTTGGCGGTTCCTCATAAAACTAACTATACATCTTCCATATGATCCAGCGATTCCACTGCTGGGTATATACCCAGAAAAACTGAAAGCAAAGACAGGAACAGATATATGCACACCAATGTTCATAGTGGCATTGTTCACTATTGCCAAAAGTTGGAATCAACCCAGGTGCCCATCAACAGATGAATGGATAAACAAAATGTGGTACATGCATACAATGGAATATTACTCAGCTATAAGAAGGAATAAAGTGCTAACACATGGGATAACATGGATGAATCTGGAAGACCTTATGTTGAGTGAAGCAAGCCAGGCATTGAAGGATGACTAGTACATGACCTCACTGATATGAATTAAAGAAATTGAGCAGTCTCTGAGAACTATTGTTTGAAAAATAGGTGTACAAGAAAGAGAAATAGAAAGTTGTGGGTCATCATCCATGTGGACGTAATCTATGGTAAAGTGATAGAGTGTAATTGTGTATTAAAGGGATACGACAGGAGGGTATTGATATATTGGATTGGGTGGTACAAGGTTGACTGGTGGGTAGATTGGGAAGGGTGGGTTAGAATACCCAGGATATTGAGGGAGAGATGGGAGAGGGACCAGGTGAACACTTGGGATTTGTGGGTATGAGGTTGAAGGTAGAGGTGGGAATGCTCTTATGGCAATATGACAACAAAGTGTCACTGCTTTAGGGTGTTGGTTGGGGAGGTGGTATTTGGGGCAGGGCGCATCTGGAGCAGGCTTCTATGGAGTGTGTAAGTGTTCATCCTGTCATAATGTGTTGTATCAATGGGTGGAGACCCACACAATGAGAGGGAAGGAGATGGACTCCCATCTTTGGGAGTACTGATTTGCACAGAAATAGACAGGTGGGTGTCTCTTAAGAGCAAGGGTGGTTCCTAACAGTGGAGGAGAAACCAGTATGGCATGACCTCTTGTTGCATGTAACTATGAATCTTGTCATCCAATGAGTCAAGCCAGGGGGTCGTCGTGGGCCCCGGGGGGATGGGGAGGGAGGAACAGAATAGATCAAACAGGGGCTATTTACTGGTCCATGTAAATGTTTTTCATTACCTTACAGTGATGGACACAGGACATGGTAAATATCATCAAAATTTATAAAACTGTATGATCTAAAATGTAAACCATACTGGAAACAATTGACAATGTTTAGTAGCTATGTTTCACTATCTGTATATCAGTTATAACAATGTTACCATCCACATACAAAAAGGTTTTAATATGGGGTGAGGAAAGGGAGAGGAGGTTGGGTATATGAGAGTGTCTTGTATTCTGTGTGTGACTTTGCTGTGACCTAAAACTTCTTTGAAAATTAAATGAAAAATAGTGAGACACTGGGGAGTGAGAGGGGGAAGGTGTCATGGTACAGACTGGACACCAGATATTGCAGTGGTAAAAAGCAAAATGTCAGAAAAATAAAAAAAAAATTAAAAAAATTTTTTTCTCTTTTGAGTAACCCATTCCTTTAATTTAATTTAATTTAATTTTTTTTAAGTTTTCATGTATTTTATCTCTTACATTTAAACATTATTATTTCATTTTCCTATTAATTGTATTTGGCTATTGTATTGGCTTCATCTTTAAAGAAGCTTTGGCTCACAGAAGGGTTACAACTGGGGCGGGAAAGGATCATTGGTGGGGGGTGTCAGGGATGGGGGATGCATGGGAAGAAGTTCACCTGAACATACATAAAAGGTATATAAAATTGTTCACATGCTCACAGGGCATGGTCACAGTGGGTTGAGAACCACTCAATAAATGAGAGAATACGGAATTCCCATCCTGGAGAGCTCTGTCATATTCTCCAAGGGAGTAGCAACAGTCCCCCAAGTGCAGGGGCAGTGTCTGGCAAAGGAGGATGATCCACTGATGGGCTCTTGTTATTGATGACTAGCCTTATGAGTCTTTCTCTTGAAATTGAAACTTAGCCTACTGTTATGGGGTGCCTAAGAATTGCCTCCTGAGAGCCTCCTTGTTGCTCAAATGTGGCCTCTCTCTAAGCCAAACTCAGCACATGAATGCATTACCTTCCTCCCAGTGTGGGACATGACTCCCAGGGATAAGCCTCCCTGGCACTGAGGGATTACTAACAAGTGCCAACAGGCAATACAACTGGAAAAAGACCTTGAATTAAAGGGGGAAAAGGTAAAGACAAATGAGTTCACATGGCTAAGAGATTTCAAAGTGAGTCAGGAGGTCATCCCAGAGGTAATGCTGATGCTCATATCAATAGGACCTCATAGGCTTCCAATGTGTATCTCACCCCAAACAGAGGGGCTCCTGGGGGCTCTGGAGACACCCAGGTCCTATATCAAGGTGGAAAGCCCCAGAGTTTCGTGCCTTATCAGTGGGCCCTACTTTGGAATCCTTTCTCCTGAAGAGTGACTGAGTTGGACCCAAATATATCTTCCCTGCATATGGTCCATCTGTCCCTTCTATTCAAACCTGTATGTGGTGCTGGAGTTTGTAGGTGTACTTCCAGAGACAGGCATCTTTTGGCTGTCTATGTGCCAGCTGGGTCTGGAATCTCAGTGGAGCTGCAACTCCTACTCTACAGCTCAAAGGACTCACCCTGGACACCTGGTGGGGAGATGATGATGGACAATGGCCATCCCAGGGACTGGAGAGTCTGCAGGTGCAGGCAGGATAATCCCATCCATCTTATCCATGGGATATAAGTCCCCTCTCACTTGGAGGTGGAGTGGACATCACCATCTCAGATTCCTCAGGATTGAGGGAAGAGCTATGGCCTAGAGTGGACTTACTGGTATTCTGTTATAGACATATTGTCTTTCACGCAATGTAAGTAATCACATTAATGTGGAGCCAGTGGCCACAGGATGCTTTGGGGGCAGGGAGAGGGAAAAGCAGTTGTAATACAGGGGCTTTTTTGGGACTTGGGAATTATCCTGAGTGACATTGTATGACAGATATAGGGCATTTTATATCATCACATAACATGCAGAACTGTGGGAGAGAGTGTGGTCTACAACGTGAACTATGGTCCATGCTTAGTGGCAAATCCCCAAGATGTGCATATCCATTGCAGGTGATGTGCCACACTAATGAAGGATGTTTATGTGGGAGGTTGTGGGAGGAGTGGGAGGTGGGGCATATGGAATCCCTACAATTTTTGTGTAATATTTATGTAATCTCTTTTAAAAAATTATTTAAAAAAATAGGTGCAATTTGGTGGCATTTTTGGAACATTGGAATTGTCCTGCATGACGTTGCAATGATGGATATAGGCCATTATATATTTTGTCATAACTTACAAAATTGTGTGGGATAGAGTGTAAATTATAATGTAAACTATAATCCACTGTTCGTGGCAATGCTTCACTATGTGTTTATCGATTGTAACAAATGTACCACACTAATGAAGGATGTTATTAATGTGGGAAAGTGTGGGAAGGGGAGGGAGTGGGGCACATGGGAATCCTCTATATTTTTTATGTAACATTTATGTAATCTAAAGTTTTTTTAAAAAAAAATTGCTTCATAACTTGTCTGGGGTAGGGGTTAGGGAGGCACTAGCAAAGGTGTCAGAATTTTGTCATATGACTACTTGAAGCTGCACTTTCTTGATACAGAACTTGCCCTATACATGCAGTCCTTTTTTTTTTTTTTGTAGTTTTGAGGAAGTGTATTGTCTTTAAGACTCCTCTCCCACTTTTTCCCACAGTGGGTTGGAACAATGGATGCTTTCATAGCTGGGACCCAGAGATTTGTAGTAGTGGATCAAAAGTAGTGATCAGGGATCAGACTGCACATCTCTGGATCTTGGGGAATTAGGTCTTTATATCTCACCCTGGCAACAACAAGCTGTACCAGGATTTGGAATTGAGGATTGCACTGCTGCCAGCAAGTCTGGGTGATGGGTGATGGCAGCCACTGTACTAGAGAGTGACATTCACTGGTATTTACCACAACTTACCAGCCTTTTCCTTTTGCTTTTCCCTGGATGCTGCACAACGTTCCACTAGATTCTGGAGTTTCAAACAGTTGATTCAGACAGACCATGCCTCTATAATAGTTGATTTGGTAGGATACTGTTTCCTGGAGCTTCCAACTACCATCTTCCCACAACCCCCCTCTTCTCATTTTAACGGTTTCTTTGGAATCACAAAATTTTTAAATTTTGATAAAGTCCAACTTAATATATTTTTTCTTTTATGGATTATGCATTCTTATAGCTCTAAGAATCTTTGCCTAATCCAAGATCATGAATATTTTCTTGATGTTTTCTTTTAGAACTTTTGCAGTTTTAGCTGTAAATATTTAGGTGTATAACCCTATGTGACAGTTTGAAGATTTTGTGGAATTCAGAATTGATCATGTCCTTAGAGCTAATCCATTCTTATGCATGTAAACCTATTATAGGTGGGAACTCTTGATTAAATTACTTCTGTTAAGGACCTTTGATTAGATTGCATAACCCAGGGTAGATCTTAATCCTCTTACTGTATTCCTTTATAAAATGAAGACTAAAAACAGGAGACACAGAGAAAAAGCTGCAGAGATGGAGAGAAGGAACCCAGGACATCAGAGAGGAACCTGGGAAAGAGGTAGCCACAGACAGAGTTGCCAGAAGCAGAACTAGCAATGAGGTCCAGAAGAGATGGGAGAGATGAGCAGACTGGCATTGTGCCCTGCCTTGTGCCTGGTTATCTACAGCTGCAGTTTGGTGAGACAGCATCTCTGATAATGCCTTTATTTGGACTTTCATTGCCTCAGAACTGTAAGCTTTTAATCTAATAAATCCCTGTTATAAAATCCAACCCATTTCTAGTATATTACATTGGCAGCCTTTAGCAAATTAAAACACACATTTTGAGTTAATTGTGTACATTATGAGGCAAGTCTCTAAGTTCATTTTATTTGCATATAGACATCCAATGGCTCAATAACATTTGTTGAAGAGACTATCCATTCCTATATGAATGGCTTTGGAACCTCTGTCAAAAATCAGTTGACCACTATGAAATATCTGTATGAAATATCATTAACATTAAACTGGCAGTTTTAGTCAAGATAATTAGGCAAGATACATAAAATATATCCAGAATGGAAAGAAAGAAGTAAAACTAGCTATATTTCCATATGACATGATCTTGTAAATCGAAAATTAGAAGGAATTCAGTATAAAACTACTAGAATCAATGAGTTAAGCAAGATGGCAGGGCAAATAATATACAAAAGCCAACTGTGTTTCTATATGCTAGCAATAAACAATCTAAAAATCAAATTAAAGAATCAATCACACTTATCATAGCACCAAAAATACACTTAGAAATGTGTTAATCAAAGATATGCAAACTTCCACACTGAAACTTATGATCATGTCTGCAAGAAATTTAAAAACATCTAAATAAATGGACAGTCTATGTTTATTGATAAGAAGGCAAAATATTGTTAAGGTGACAATGTTCCCCATATCTGCAGATTCAATGAATTCCCTTTTAAAATCCCAGCTGGATTTCTTTGCAGAAACTTACAAGCTTCATGAAATTCACATGGAATCACATGGGACCTTTGATAGTTAAAGTAATCACTAAAATGTACAAAGTTGGAGGACTCATGCTTACCTATCTCAAAACATACCACAAAAGTACAGTAATCAAGACCATGTGATAACACCAACAAAGAAAAACCCAGATGGCTTCACTGATAAATTTTACCAAACATTCAAAAATGAACAACAATTCTGCTCAAATTCTTCCAAAAAATGAAAGAGGAGGGAACATTTCCTAATTCATTCTTTGAGGCCAATGTTACATTAATATCAAAGCCAGGTAAAGATACCACAAGAAAAGAAAATTATAGACCAATATCCCTTATGAATATAGATGCAAAAATCCTCAACAAAATATGGGCAAGCTTAATCCAACAGCATATTAAAAGAATTAAACATCATGATCAAGTGGTTTTTATCACAGATATGCAAGGATGGTTCAACATAAGAAAATCTATTAATGTTATACAACACATTAACAGAATGAAGGGGAAAAGCACTCTTTCTTGATAGAGTGCTTAAAAACTTGGAATAGAAGTAAACTTTCTCAACATGATAAAGGGCATATATGAGAAACCAAAAGCTAACATCATGCTCAACAGTAATAAAAGCTTTCCCTCTAAGATCAAGAGCAAGACAAGGATGCCCACTGTTATCACCATTATTCAATCTGGTACTGGGAATTCTAGCCAGTGCAATTAGGCAAGAAAAAGAAATAAAAAGCATCTAAATTGTAAAGGAAGAAGTAAAACATTCTCTATTTGAAGATGACATGATCCTATATATAGCCCCGAAAAATCTACAACAAAGCTACTTGAGCTAATAAACAAGTTCAGTAAAGTGGTGGGATATAAGACCAATACACAACAATCAGTAGTGTTTCTAAACACTAGTAATGAACAATTTGAAGAGGAAAGCAAGACAAAAAATCCATTTAGAATAGCAACTCAATGAACCAAACATTCAGGAATAAATTTAACCAAGATATATATATATATATCTATAAAACATTGCTAAAAGAAATCAAAGAAGATTTAAATAAATGGAAGGGCAATCTGTGTTCATGGACTGGAAATCAAAATATTGTTAAGATATAAATTCTACCCAAAGCAATTTACAGTTTCAACACAATCCCAATCAAAATTTCAACAGTTTACTCTGCAGAACTGGAAAAGCCAAACATCAAATGTATATGGAAGAGTAAGGGGTCCTGAATAGCCAAAAAACACCTTGAAAAAGAATGAAATTAGAATACTCTTCTCAATTTAAAAACTTACTATAGTTTTCATAACATTATGAGACTGGCACAAGAACAGATATAACCAAAAGATAGTATTGTCTTAACCAATAAATATTGTTGAAAGTTTTAGGCTTTCATTGCTAAAAACAAAATTGAGAATTTATATAGATAATGAACCTGGGAAAATTATCTACCCATTAAGAAAAAATTAAATAGCTTTTTAATACAGTGTTAAAAAAAAAAAAAAGACTATGTGGTACTATCATGAGGATAAATGTATAGACTAATGGAGTAGAATTGAGAGCCCATAATAAACCATTCCATTTTTGGTCAAATAATTTCAGATAATTATGCCAAGGATTTCAATAGGGGAAACACATTTCTTCTCCCAAATATGCTAAGAGAACTAGATATCCACATGCAAAAGAATGAAATCTGACCTCTTTCCTCACACAGTACACAAAAATGAACTAAAAATTGATTCCAGAGGAGTGAAATCATCAACATAGCAATGTAAGACATCCCCTGAAAATCCCTCCCCAAAGATTCAGTGAATAAAAGGACAAATGCTACTTTCTTAGTACTCTGGAGGATAGAGGAGACTGGAGAAAGACTCAACAAACACTTAATTGAAGAAAAAGAAAAATATCAGATAGGAAATTTCTTTCCCAGTCTGCCAGTCCAATTCTCTACCCTCACTCACTCCCTTCAACTTGGGAATTATTCAGAGGCAGCAGCCTGGAAAACTCCCACTGGGGACACAGACTATGGAGACAATCACAGCAGCGAGTTAGAACCCAGTGCATATCCAGGCACAGGGAATACATCCACAGAGACCCAGGGTTGAACACAGGCACTTATGAGTGGTGCATACAAAAGGGCCTCCTTGGAAGGGGAAGGGAGAGAGACTGCAGTAGAAAGGCTAGCAAGTGGTGCACTACTCAATCCAGCTTCAATTGGCTGAACCAATGGACTTTTATGGAGTGACCCACCTTTCTGGACTGAACACATCTGGCTCCCGAGAGAGGGAAACAATAATGTGAAATAAACCAGAGCCAGAAAAGACTCATAGAGAAAAAAGTGTGGGATTAAACTGAACTGCTATAAGATAGAAGGTTCCCAGAACTGAAAGGTGTAATGAAAACTGGGCACTGAATGAGGGAGAGAATTTAAACAAATCCTAGGAGCTGGGGAGAAATTCTGCATAAAAACAAACAGAAAAGATCAAGATTCCTGGAGAAGGAAGAGAGGAAAGGGAGCTTTCTCCAGGAGTTGAAACAACTACACAAAAAGTGCAATCTTAAAAATTGTACCACATATCCAGGGAAAGAATCAGATGAAGAAGATCGGAAAAATCTAATCAGTTAAACACGGGCCATTCTATAAATTGTAGTATATTTTTAATATACTACATTTTTATTTTATATTTTAAGGCTCAAAAAAGTGTCTTAACACAAAGCCAATCAACAATAAAACCCTAGACAAGAAGGAGAAACTGACATTCAGAGATAACTCAACAAGATAATTAGATGCCTACGCATGAGCAAAAATTTATAAGCCATACTGAGAAACAAAAAGCTGTAGTTCAGCCAAGGAAAGAAAGCTAAATTTCAGATGAGACACAAAATTTGGAACTAATCAAAGAGATGTAGGAAAATATGGATAGAGAGATAAAGCTATTAGGAAGACAATGTGTGAACATAAAGATAAATTAGAAAGTATAGAAAAATCAGAAATTATGGGGATGAAAGGCACAATAGTAGAAATTAAAAATATACTAGAGGATGATGATGCTTTCTCATAATCTGTAACAAATGTTCCACAAAAATGTAAAGTGTTGGTGGAGGGGTGTTGTATGGGAATCCTGCACATTATGTATGATTGTATTGTAAGTTACAATTTCTCTAATTATATATACACACATACACACACACACACACACACACTCTCTAGAGGCATGTAACAGCAGATTTGAACAGGCAGAAGAAAGAATCAGTGAACCAGAAGACAGGATAATCAAATTCATGCAGTCTGAAGAACAAATAGAAAAAGGAATAGAAAAAATTGAGCTCGTTCTCAGGGATTTGAGTGACAGCATGAAGCATGCAAACACATCGTGAATGTCCCAGAAAGAGAAAATTTTGAAAATTTTGAAAGCAGCAAGAGAAAAGTGATTTGGCACATACAAGGGATCTTCAATAAGACTAAGTGCTGATTTCTCAACACAAAGCATAAAGGAGAGAAGGCAGTAGTATCATATATTTAAGGTACTGAAAGAGAAAAACTCCTAGCCCCAAATTCTTTCATCCAGCAAAACTGCCCTTCAAAATGAGGGGGAGTTTGAAGTTTTCACAGGTAAACAGAAAATGAGAGAATTCATCAACAAAAGACATGCAATACCAGAATAACTAAAAGGAGTTAAGCCAGTTGAAAAGAAAAGACAGGAGAGAGAGGCTTGGGGTAGTATGAAGAAATGAAGATTATCAGTAACTAAAAGGGTAAATGCAAAACCCAATAGTACTTAATCCTTATTATACAAATCTATTCTTTGATTCCTAACAGTCAAAACACAATTGAACATGAAAAAGGCATATTTCCTCGTAATAATCATGCAAAATATAAAGTGATAGAAGGGAATGAAAACAACATAAAGAGTAGAAACAGGAATATGAAAGCACAGAATGTGTAAGGTATTGAAGCTAAGTTGGTACCTTTTCAAGTCAGTAAGTTATAGATGTAGGTTGTGTAATATAAATGTGTAGTATAAATAACTACAAAGTATTTAAAAAATATATAGAAACAGAAATGAGAAAGGGATCAGTCAGGTACATCACAAAAGATCAACTATACAAAAAAGAGGCTTGCAGTAAAGGAAATGAGAGACAAAGAAGGTATGACATATAAAAACCATAGGGCAAAATGGCTGACATAAGTACTGCCTTTATATTAATAATAGTGAATGTTAATGGTTAAAAATCCTCAATCAAAAGACAGAGATTGGCAGAATGGATTTAAAAAAAAATACAAACCTGTGATTTAACTATATATTGTTTACAAAAGAATCACCTTAGACCCAAGAATACAAATTGGTTGAAGTGAAAGGTTGAAAAAGGACATTCCATGCAAATAGTAACCAAAAAACCTGGGGTAGCTTTACTAATATGGGATAAAATAGACTTTACATAAAAAAACTGTTATAGGGGACAAAGAAGGAGACTATATATTAATAGAAGGGTCAACCCACCAAGAAGAAATAACAATCATAAATATTCATATACATAACCATGGGGACCAAAATACATGAGGCAAACACTGAAGGGAGAAATAGACACCTTTACAATAACAGTTGGAGACTTCAACACAACACTCTCATCAATAGATAGAACAACTAGGCAGAAGATCAATGAGGAATAAGAGAACTTGAATAATATAATAAATGAACTAGAACTAATAAACATATACAGAACACTGCACCCCAAAACAGCAGGATATACATTCTTATCAAGGGCACATGGATCATTCTCCAGGATAGACCACATGTTCAGTCACAAAACAAATTTTAATAAACTTTTAAAAGACTGAAATTATACAAAGCACTTTCTCTGGCCACAATGGAATGAACCTGAAAATCCTAGCAGGTGGAGAACTGGAAAACCCACAAATATATGGAAGTTAAATAACACTCTTAAAAAAGCAGTGGGTCAAAGAAGAAATTGTAAGAGAAATCAGTAAATATCTTGAGAGAAATGAAAACGAAATTACAACATATCAAAACCTATGGGATGCAGCGAAGGCAGAGCTGAGAGAAAACTTATAGGCCTAAATGCTTATATTACAAGAGAAAGAGCTAAAATCGAAGACCTATCTGCACAACCGGAGGAACTGGAAAAAGAACAAGAAACTAATCCCAAAGCAAGCAAAAGGAAAGAAATAGCAAATATTAGAGCAAAAAGAAATGAAATTGAGAATAAAAAACAATAGAGAGAATTAGCAAAACCAAAAGTTCGTTCTTTGAGAAGCTCAATAAAAAAGACAAACCTTCAGTTAGACTGGAAAAAAAAAAAAAGAGAGAAGATGCAAATAAATAAAATCATAAATGAGAGGGAGGTACATTACCACTGACCCTACAGAGATAAAAGAGATAATATAAGAGGATATTATGAACAACTGTATGCCACCAAACTAGACAATGTTAATGACATGGATAAATTCCAAGAAACACACAGACAACCTCCACTGATCCTAGAAGAAATATGAGACCTCAAAAAACCAATCACAGGTAAAGGGATTGAAACAGTCATCAAAACCCTACCAAAAATGAAAAGTCAAGGACCAGATGCCTTCACAGGGAATTCTACCAATCATCCAAACATTTAATACCAATCTTGCAAAAACTCTTCTAAAAAAGTGAACAGGAGGGAATGTTCCCAAACTCATTCTATGAAGCCAACATCACCCTAATACCAAAGTCTGATAAAGATACTACAAAAAAAGAAAAAACTAGAGACCAATTTGTCTAATGAATATAGATGCAAAATTCCTCATCAAAATGCTTGCTAACTGAATCCAAAAGCATATTAAAAGAATTATACATCACAATACAGTGGGTTTTATCCAAGGTATGCGAGGTTGTTTCATCATAAGAAAATCAACCAGTGTAATACACTACATTAATCAAAGAAGAAAAATCATATCATCTCAATTGATGCAGAAAAGGCATTTGACAAAATACATTATCATTTCTTGATAAAAACACTCCAAAAGATAGGAATCAAGAGAAACTTTCTCAACACAATAAAGTACATATATGAAAAACCCACAGTTAACATTGTACTAAATCAAAGACTGAAAGCTTTCCTGCTGAGATCAGGAAAAAGACAAGGATGCCCACTGTAACTACTGTTATTCAATATTGTGCTAAAAGTTTTAGCTAGAGGAATTAGGCAAGAAAAGGAAATAAAAGTCACCCAAATAGGAAATGAAGAAATAAAACTCTCACTATTCACTGATGATATGATCCTCTAGAAAATCCAAAAAAGTCCATAACAAAGGTACCAGAGCTAATAAACAAGTTCAGCAAAGTGGCAGGATACAAGATTAACATGCAAAAATCAGCAGTGTTTCTATACACAAGTAATGAGCAATCTGAAGAGGAAATCAAGAAAAAAAAAATACCACTTACAATATCAACTAAACGTACCAAATATATAGAAATAAATTTAACCAAAGATGTAAAGGAATTGTACACAGAAAACTACAAAACACTGCTAGAAGAAATCAAAGAAGACCTAAATAAATTGAACAACATTCCATGTTCATGGATTGGAAGTCTAAATATAATTAAGATGTCAATACTACCCAAAATGATTACAGATTCCATGCAATCCTAAAGAGAATCCCAACAGTCTACTTTGCAGAAATGAAAAAAACAATTATCAAATTTATCTGGAAGGGTAAGAGGCCCCAAATAGCCAAAAATACTTTGAAAAAGAGGAACAAAGTTGGAGGACTTACACTTCCTGACTTTAAAACATATTACAAAGCCACAGTGGTCAAAACAGTATGGTACTGGCATAAGGAAAGATATATTATTGACCAATGGAATCGAATTGTGAAATCATAAGTAGACTCTCACATCTACGGTTAATTGATTTTTGATAAGGCTTTCAAGTCCACTCAACTGAGAATGAATAGCCTCTTCAACAATGGGTGCTGGGAGAACTTGATATCCACAGGCAAAAGGATGAAGAAGGACCCCTATCTCACACCACATACAAAAATTAACTCAAAATGGATCATAGAACTAAGAACCAGCCCTGTAAACTCCTAGAAGAATCTTCATGATCTTGTTAGGCAATAGTTTCTTATACTTTACACCTAAAGCACAAGCATCAAAAGAAAAAATAGATCAATTGGATCTCCTCAGATTTAAAAACTTTTGTGCATCAAATGGACTTTGTCAAACAGGTGAAATGACAATCTACTCTATGTGAGAAAATATTTGGAAACCACATATCAAACAAGGGTTTAATATCCAGAATATATAAAGAAATTCTACAACTCGAAAATAAAAAGACAAACAGCCCAATTTTAAAAATTGGCAAAAGACTAATAAACATTCCTACCAAGAAGAAATATAAATGGTTAAAAAGCACATGAAAAGATGCTCAACGTCATAGTTAAGGAAATGCAAATCAAAACCACAATGAGATATCATTTCACACCTACTAGCATGGCCACTACTAAAAAAAACAACTACAAGTGTTGGAGAGGATGTGGAGAAATAGGAATACTCATTCATTGCTGGTGAAATTGTAAAACGGTGCAGCTGCTGTGGAAGACAGTTGGCTGTTCCTCATGAAGCAAAGTATAGAATTACTATATTATCCAGCAATGCTACTACTAGGTTTATACCCAGAAGAGCTGAAAGCAGGGACTCAAACAGACATTAGCACATCAATGTTCATCGTGGCATTAACCACATTTGCCAAGAAATGGAAGCAAACTGGGACAGTCTGAAGTTATTTTATGAATCCCAAAAACATTATGGTCTTAAACTAATCTATTCCTGTGGGTCTGGTACCTTTCAATTGCACAAAATTCAGTTGAGTGGCCTTTGATTACTTGATAAGATCACTTTATGGCTTTTGATTGGACTATGTCAGTGAGGCGTGACTCACTCTGAGACTCTGCCTTCTTGCTGTATCTGATATAAATGGAGACACAGAGAGAGACACAGGAAAATGGAGCTCTGCCATATTTATTCCTGCCATGTCAGAGAGGACTCCATGCCTACAGCCACAGGAATGCAGAGAAGCCCCGAGAGACTGAGAGAGGAGGCCTGGAAAGAGAAGGCTTATGCTTGGTTGCCCACAGCTGAGCTCCAGGAGACAATATATCTTCACCACGTGGCAAGACTCCAGAATCAACAGTAGGTGAAATTGGTGATAAAAGCATCTCAGATGATGCCTTGATTTGGACATATCATGGCCTCAGAACCGTAAGCTTTTACCCTATATAAAATCCCCATTGGAAAGTCAACCCATGTCTGGAACTTTGCATTGGCAGACTTTTGGCAAACTAAAACACAACCCAAGTGTCCATCCACCATTGAATGGATAAACAAAATGTGGTAGGTATATACAATGGAATATTATTCAGCCATAAAAATGAATGAAATCCTGATATATGTGACAACATGGATGAATGTTGAGGACATTATGCTGAGTGAAATAAGCCAGACATAAAAGGACAAATATTGTATGATCTTGCTGATATGAACTAATAAGCAAACTTCCAGAGTTCAAATCTAGACTATAGGTTACCAGGGGACAGACTGGGGGAAGAGAATGACAAGTTTTGTTTAATTTCTATTTAGGTTGATTTTAAAGGTTTGGAAATGGTGTTGATGGTAGCACATTATTGTGATTGTAATTAAAAGCACTGAATTATATCGGTGAATATGGTTAAAAGGGAAACATCAAGTCATATGTTATTAGAATCAAAATAAAAGATAAAGCATAGGACTGTATAACACAGTGAACCCTATTATAGAAAATGGACCATAGCTTATAGAACAAGTATAAGAATGTTCTTTCATGAATTATAACAAATGTATGACACTAATACAAGGTGTTAATAATAGGGTGGTATATTAGTCAGCCAAAGGGGTGCTGGTGCAAAGTAC